>JAFEMH010004165.1:0-223714 GCA_022495995.1 Adenophora triphylla var. japonica
CGATTCCAATTCTGTTCGCGACCTTTCACGGTCCGATTTCAATTCTCAGCGACCTTTCACGGTCCGATTTCAATTCTCAATCGCGACCTTTCACGGTCCGATTTCAATTCTCAATCGCGACCTTCCACGGTCCGATTCCAATTCTCAATCGCGACCTTTCACGGTCCGATTCCAATTCTCAATCGCGACCTTTCACGGTCCGATTTCAATTCTCAATCGCGACCTTTCACGGTCCGATTCCAATTCTCAATCGCGACCTTTCACGGTCCGATTTCAATTCTCAATCGCGACCTTTCACGGTCGATTCCAATTCTGTCGCGACCTTTCACGGTCCGATTCCGATTCTCAATTCTCGCGACCTTCCACGGTCCGATTCCAATCCTTAATCGCGACCTTTCACGGTCCGATCCCAAGTCTCAATCGCGACCTTTCACGGTCCGATTCAATTCCAACTCCTCAATCGCGACCTTTCACGGTCCGATTTCAAGTCTTAATCGCGACCTTTCACGGTCCGATTTCAATCCTTAACCGCGACCTTTCACGGTCCGATTTCAAAATCCCCATCTCGACTTTGCACGGTCCCATCTCAACAGTCCCAATCCAGGACCTTCGCGGTCCGACCTCCTCTCCTATCAAGACCTTTGTTCGTCTTCGGCGGCGGCAATAAGCCCGAACCCCAAGGCACGAACGCCTTGCAACAATCCCTCTTCGGCCATCCTCGTAAGCCCGAACACCTTTTTCACTTCAGCAAGTGAACATTCATCTCCCCGGCCGCCAGTCGTAAGCCCGACCATTCCACCTCAGCGGCAGCTGCAATAAGCCCGCACAACAATCCCTCTTCGGCCATCAAGGTAAGCCCGAACGCTCATCCCGACGGGATAAAAAACCGCAACAAAGAATAAGCCCGGCACCCAGGCACGAACGCCTCGTCGGCATCGCAACTCCGGTTTGAGGCGCCATACGCCCTTGAAGGTTTCGAAGTCCCGGGATCGACGCCTCCCAACAGCCTCCATTCGGAATGCAGTGTACCTCACGAATGGTCTCATTCAGGTTCAGACGCCTCCTAACAGTCTCCATTCAGGTACAGGTACCTCGCGAATGGTCTCATTCAGGTTTAGACGCCTCCTAACATGTCTCACTCAGGTGAAGGTCCCCATGTGCGGCCCTTGCCCCCTTTCGAACTACGATCGGCTTGATTCCCGCTCGGGATACGTAGGAATCCTTTTCGCTAAGGGTCCAGCCAGTGACCGCCCGTGTCTCTTTCAAAGTAAGGTATCCCGATTTGGATCCTTATCTTTTCAACGACCCCACCTCCTTCGGAGGAGACGTCGAGAGGGGCTAATCAGAAGTACCCAAATCCGGATTGTCCAAATCCGTCGGAAAGTTAACCGAAATCCGTTAAGCGGCCCGCTCCGTGTTAACCGGAACTCGTTAAACTCCCGTTGTTGTGCCAACGAGACGTCCCGGATCTGCCCCATGCATCCGACGTCGAACCGTGCATTTAACACGTGTCATCACACGTAGCACGGCTTTCCCTGAAAAACGCATTTTCCGGCACTTTCCGGGGGCGTTTCGGATATTTTCCGGACTGTTATTTTAAAAAACGGACAAAACCGGGACCCGGGAACAAACTTCCACCTCAGCTGTTGACTCAGGGGACACTTGGCACGCATGCCACCTCCCTCTAGTCACCCTTCAATCAAATTCAAAGGGAAAAGACTAAAATACCCCTGGTATACGAGCAAAGTCCGTGGGACTCCCTGTGCACTTTTCCTGAAATTGCCAGCAAGTCCCCCAGATTTCCAAAATACCCAAAAACCCCCTGGATTCAGTCCAAGTCCGTCCGGACTCCTACTGCAATTTTCACCCTATAAATAGAAGTTGCTGTCAAAGGCAAAAGGGACCAAAATTCACTCCAAAAAATCACCACCCCCACGGCCTAAGCAGTTTTCACCCCTTCCGAGCTCCCGTTTCATCTCGATTCGCGTGAAACCTTCGTATTTCGATCAAATACGCACCTTACTACTTCGAAACAACCTTTTGAATCACTTTCTGTGTCCCGTACACACCTCCCGAGCCAAAGGAGTCAACCCTAGCCATAGGTATAACTCCCTCTCTCTAAATCTCTCTTTCCGTCTCGGTTTACACGCCAGTCACTACAACTGTTTCGAACGTCGTTATCGAAATGTAGACGCCTCCGTCTAACGGGGGTCGATACGTTTTAGCCCCTCGATCCTCTTCTCTTTCTGTAAGAGAAGTAATCACGGGTTAAAACGGCGTTCCGACCCCGTTCCGTTTACTTTTATTGTCATTTACCAATTCCGGATCGATCGATCCGTCGATCGTCATTTTAATTTCTGTCATTTACAAATCCGAGCCGTTTGGCCTCGTTGACTGTCATTTACAAATCCGAGCCAATTGGCCTCGTTGATCGTCATTTACGAATCCGGATCGTTTGATTCCGATGATACCGCACTTTAAATACTGTCATTTACAAAGTCCGACCCGTTTGGATCGTGATAGTATTTACTCTTCAAAGTCCGAGTCGCAACCCGATTCGTTGATCGCATATCATTTAAAACGCATTTTTCCCGTAAAAATCGTTAACAATGTAATGCTCGGTTCAAAACCGGAGTTCGTCCGTCGAACTCTCTTTCAAAATGCTGAAATGACGTTTGACCTCCGAATGCTCATCTTCAAACTAAAAGCCGCCATTTGACACTTAAAATCATTTAAAACGCATTTTTCCCATAAAAATCGTTAACAATGACACGCCCGGTTCAAAAAACCGGAGTTCGACCTTCGAACTCCTTTTCAAACTCAAAATCGACGTTTGCCACGCAAACGCTCATTTCAAACTCAAAATCGACGTTTGCCACGCAAACGCTCATTTCAAACTCAAAATCGACGTTTGCCACGCAAACGCTCATTTCAACTCAAAACCGACGTTTGTCATTCAAACGCTCGTCTTTTCAAACAAAGTCACCTAATCAACGTTTGTCATTCAAACCAAGATTAAGCTTGTCATTCAAGCCCCCATTTCAAAAGACACACACACACACACACACGATTTCGAGAAAGGTAGAAAGACTAGTCATGCGAGGCATTTCGGGCGATCTCGTAATACTCTACCCGAAACGTAACGTGACCTCCGAACCTAACAATCTCTGGTACGAAAAGCTTTTTACTCGTTTTTGCTGCCAATAAAAATGATCCCCGTTTTCAAAGCCTTTTCCTAAGTTTTTGCTACCAATAAAAACGACACCTTTTCACAATAGCCGTTTCTCAACGTTTGGGCTCAAAATACAAAAACCGCGTGGCGACTCCTCATTTTTCCTTCCCATGAAGCGAGGTCTCAGACACCAACCCCTCCGCGAAAGACAACCGCGTTTCACGTCCGCGCGAAATCCCGGGTAATTTCATCGGGTTAAAACGGCGTTCCGGCCCCGTTCCATTTAAATTTCTGTCATTTACAATTTCGGATCGATCGATCCGTCGAACGTCTTTTAAATTTCTGTCATTTACAATTCCGGACCGTTGATACCGCACTTTAAATACTGTCATTTATAAAGTCCGACCCGTTTGGATCGTGATAGTATTTACTTTTCAAAGTCCGAGTCGCAACCCGATTCGTTGATTGCATGTCATTTAATACATTTTTTCCCGTAAAAATCGTTAACAATGTAATGCCCGGTTCAAAACCGGAGTTCGACCTTCGAACTCTCTTTCAAAATGCTCGAAATGACCTTTGGCATCCAAACGCTCATCTTCAAAACTCAAAAATCGACGTTTGACATTCAAACGCTCTTTTCTTAAAAGTCAACATTTGACACTTAAGATAAACATTTAAAATCAGCATTCGCGTCACTTTTCCTAAAACTTCCAAAACCGACGTTTGTCATTCAAACGCTCGTCTTTTCGAACAAAGTCACCTAATCAACGTTTGACATTCAAACCAAGATTAAGCTTGTCATTCAAGCCCCCATTTCAAAATGCAAACACACACACACACGCTCACATTTTCGAGAAAGGTAGAAAGACTCGTCATACGAGGCGTTTCGGGTGATCTCGTAATACTCTTCCCGAATCGTAACGTGACCTCCGAACCTAACAATCTCTGGTACCAAAAAAGCTTTTTACTCATTTTTGCTACCAATAAAAAAGACTCTCCCCGTTTTCAAAGCTTTTTCCTAAGTTTTTGCTACCAATAAAAACGACACCATTTTCACAAAAGCCGTTTTTGAACGTTTGGGCTCAAAATAAAAAAATCGCGTGCCGACTCCTCTCTCAATCCCGAAAAGTGAGGTCTCAGACACCAACCCTCCGCGAAAGACAACCGCCTTTCGCCATCGCACGAAATTCGGGTAATTTCAGTTGGCGACCCCGCTGGGGACTTGGATACTTTTTTCAAAACTACCGTCGTTTTTGAAAAAGCCTTCCGTGGGTCAAACTTTCGTTTACCCTTCCTCGTTTTCGTGTGCGTGTGTTACTTTAAACCTCGAACGGTTTTCTCAAAGGCATTACATTGCCGTCCTTTCAAAATCATACCATGTTTGTGCATCCCCATTCATGTTTGATTTTCATGCTATCTTTTGAACTGCGCATCAAAATTCTTTAGGACACATTCTGAAAAATCTCTGTTTTACTCAGAAAAAGAAGTTTAGTGACCGCACACTACTCGCACTTGCTGCCTCAGTACACTGCACACTACGACCCATAACCCGGGATGGCCTTATCAGTTGCACCTCAGTTGGTCTGCCAGACACCTTTCGAGGGCGCACGGGGTTGTCCCAAACAGCCCATCCTAGCCCGTGTAAGCCATGCACTCTTTGTGTCACACTTTGTCCAAGACCCCGGTTGGTTTTTGGCTTAGTTCCTGTCATAAAGCCTAAGTATATGTTTTTTACGCCGGGTTCCGCCACGAGTCAAGCTCGAGAGATTGAGACCGAAGGTCGTTCCCGACCCGAAGTCTTGAGCTTTTTAGCCTTGACTTTGACGCGGAGCTCTGCCGAAAAAATACCCGAAGGTTCAATGTGACACCGTGTCACCAAACCTCACTGTAATGCATCGTGCCAGCCACAACTTAGCCAACGCCAAAAGCTAAGGCCCCTCGTACAAGCGAGTCAGGAGAGGTCATGCCGAAATTTTGGCACGATCCCCGCCTTAACTTAAGGACGTTGACTTCGACTGTGGCCCGTGCGTCCCATACGTTGAAAGTTTGCGTGATCAGCTAGCCTTAAGTTCACTTTTTCCTTTGTCGGTGGAACTCACTTTCCTTATAGGACCTCGCTCGGGATAGTCCGTCCCGAGAAAGATGATCTACAAATGGAAACGAGGGGCTTATAAGCGTAGTGACGAGATCCACTGATTAGAGCTCTAGGGTTAGTTGCGAAAAAGAAGACACGCTCTTTTCCAACCAATTAGGACTCTGAGAAAATGTGTTTTAAGTAAACATTAATCGGTAACTGCACATTGCACAAGCCCGAAACCTTGAGCCAAATACCCCTTTCTGAAGCCTAAACCCTTCCTTCCGTTCCTGACGAGCAATGTAGTGGTTCGGACTTTCCGGGTTAGCGCCTCGCCGAGAATCACGATTACGGCGGCGTCGGACGGTTCTTCGGTTCCCTCGGTTCCCTCGGCCAGAATATCCGACATGTCTAGCTCACCGAGAAATCGTGACGGGGACGGACCCCGCCACCGGTAACGGAATATGACTTTGGAGGAAGCCATCCGGGCTTGTGAGGTTCACAAGCAGGCGAAGAAGATCGTTGGAGAATTTCGTGGTACGGCTTACGAATGAGCGAGGTATAGCAGCTATCCCCTAGTCAGACGGTACTTTCGTCCTAGTCGAGGATGACGATTCTCCGAAACCAGTTCCCCAAACCTTCAACCAGATTCCTCCCCCGCCAACTTACGGGATTCCTTCGAACCAAGGAAAGCAGTAGGCCTAGGCTTCACGTTGCCACCTCTCGGGCAACCCCTGTCATGTTTGGCCGGGCCGGTGCTACTCCCATCACTCCAATACCACCGGCGCACCGCCGGACCATCTCAAATAGATGCCAATATCCTTCAATACCCTCACGGGTTCATCCCGTTGCCTATACACGAATCCCAAAACACCGGGGACAAACCCCGATACGGTTCGAAAAGGCCCCGTATATCCACATATATCAAGCCTTCCACCTCCAATCACTACCGCTCACGTGGTAGCACCGGCGCCGAGCCTCACTTTGTCTACCACTGGACCCAAGCGTAGCCTGGATGGTCGAACGGATGAAAGACCACGAAAGCCACCATGAGCGGCTCAAAGCAGAAACGCTCAAGTCCGCGAGATCCGGAATGGTCACGCCTCTCCTGCCAAGTTCGAATGCCGGAGATGGACCATTCGACGGAACCGAATGTCCTCAAACGCATGTCGACACCTACGTTCTCGGCATGAGAGCGAAAGGAGCAACCCTCCGACAAATGGCCGACCACTTCCAAAGATACGCTCAAAGTTCGGCGTTACGATGGTTTCGAGGTCAAGCCTGCCGATCGCCACACACGGGATCGGATCGGTAACATCTTCCCCGGAACGGTACAGATCCCAACTTAGAGTGGGAAACAAGTCATGAGGACTTAATCACCATTGAGCGAAGCGATGAAGGCGTCGGAGAATTCTACAAAAGGTGGAGTTGGAAACTCTCCGAAATCATGGAGCCACTCTCGAGGATGAACAGGATGCGGATCTTCAAGTCCTGCTTAAGTCCGTCCATCGAACTCTCATCGATCATCATTTCTTCCCGAGATCTCCGGGCCGTAGTCAATCTTTGGCTCCACGGTTCGAGAAGGATCTCAAGGAGAAGTTGGCTCTTGCACGGCCCATGACCGATCGCCAGCCGGTTGCATTCAATCCCTGCACCGGCCCCGACAAAGGGAAAGATACGTGCATCAACTACATCCATCGGGGACAAAGCGGTCGGGCAACGAAACCCAGCCCCACAAAGCAACAATTCCACTCGAAGCTTGACTGTCGTACACTTCGACAAGTTTGTCATGCCGCTAAGCAAGATGCTGGAAGGGTTAATCAAGGAAGGTCTCCTTAAACCCGTAGCAAATTACAAACCTAAGAATCCCGTAGCCAATGCTAACAAGAGCAAGTACTGCGCCTTCCATTAGTATCACGGCCATACCACCGACAACTGCGTGGGGTTACGATACGAAATTCAGAACTTGATAGAGGAAGGAAAATTGGAGCATCCACGTGGGCCCAATACGGTCGGAAACCCTTTCCCGAACAACAACAGTGTGAATTCCATTAAATGGGTGCCCAAGAAGATTGCCGCAGAGCCAGTTCCTTCGCCTCTTCCAGCCGGGTCCTCATCAAATGTCCACATCAGCTACGATGTTTGTGATTGCTCCGCATTCCTGGAGTACGAGTCCCAAGACATGGTCCAGAGCAACCCTCCGAGAAAATAGAAGAAGAAGTCCTCTCAACAAAAACTGAGAGAAAGATACGAAGCTGGAGACACCAGTGTGGGTACACTCGGAGAGCCATCCGGGAGGTTCGCCTACTCCGTACTCTACTCCAGCCAGTCCTCCCTTCCTCCAGGCCATGCAGCTTTAGAGCAGACAAGGGTGGGAAAGCCGAAAAGTCCTGCTGACAACAGAGTTCAGACCTTGGGACACCGGAATACCTCAGATCTTGGTAATCTTACTGCCAGCCAGAAACCTAACCCCCCGCAGGATCAGCCAAGGTTCAATTTGTCGAGCTTTCGAGTGCGGACCTGTAAAGGAAGATCAAAGTAAGCTTGGCACTCGCACTCGATCAATGTTCTAACCAAGGGCGGCAGCCGCCACAAACAGCCTCAACACCATCCCGAGGCTCCAGCAAAGGCTTTACCTCGCAAGAGGAAAACAGGAAATGGATGGCTTGATGACTCTCCTTCTCTAGATAGAGACCAAATCTATGATTCCCGACTGTATGGCAGTATGATCACTTTCTGTGACGAAGACCTGCCAAGAGATGCCTCGAGGCACAATGAAGCTCTGTACATCACTCTCAAGCTCAACACCATATCACTCCCCAGAGTATTGGTAGACAACGGGTCAGCCGTTAACGTCCTCCCTCTCAGCATGATGCGAGCCCTACGCATCAACGAAAGCCACCTGATTCCGTCAACCCGGACTATCAAGGCCTGCGACAAAGCACGTCTCGTCCCATCACTGGGACGGTGACTCTGGAACTCTGGTTCGAAACCCAAATGGTGCCAGCAAAATTCCATGTGATGGACATTCCATCCGAATTCACAGCTCTGTTGGGATGCCCTTGGCTACATCACATGAAAGCCATAGCTTCCACTCTCCATCTATGCGTCAAGTTTATTAACCGGCAGGGAGATCTTGAAGTCATCCGAGGGGACAGTTTCCTCATAGGAAACTTGAAGGCGAGAAGCATGTTCAGCGTGCCCGCGGCCCGGGCACCGGGGTTACCTCCTTCAAATCAACCAAGGGACTATCGGGGCAAATCTCATCGAATCCCTCGTAGTTCGGAGATGCTAACTATGTCAACGTACTCGAGCGAGCGAGACCACAGAAGCGATCCGATACATCAAGTTCAACTGTCGTTTCCAACATTTGGAGGCAGACTGGAAAGAAACACTGAGCATCGCCATGATGCGGGCACATAAACACCCTGTCTCCAATCGGAGATTCGTCAGCATTCTTCAAGCCAACTCTCTGGCCCCGCCAGGCAAAGAGATTTTCGTGTTAAAGGTCAACAAGCACCGTCATACTCATCTTGAATGTATGGACGTCGTATGGGATGTCCTCCACGAGGAACTACCCGCTGAGCCCCTTTTCTCCAGCGAAGGGCATGATGTTTTTCTAGCAGCTCCAGCAGCGCACCAGGACGCAATACGTCCTTATGTTTGGGTTGAGCCGTCAGACGGCGACGAATCAGGACTCTCCGGAGTCGAGGACGCGGCAGACCCGCAAGAGGATCCCTACATACATATGCTCAGTTTCGAGGACGGCACCCGTTCCGATCTGGTCACCTACGACCAGGGCTCCAACACCATGGAAATTGTCAAGCTCAACGTCCGCATGTGCAGCTATCCGACAATTGGAAGCAACTGGTTGACACGACAAGGAACCCCTCTGATCAAGTGACTGACGACGACTTCGTCAACATCATCTATTCCAGATATCCTGATGATACCAAGGATCCGGTCCTTATTATCAGATTTTGCAACACCAAAGTTACCCTCGACGACTGCCTGCTCATGGTAAGCGAGGCCCTGGCTAATCGAGCCCATAGCTCATCATCAATTCCGACTACCAGCCCCAGTGACAACCGGCCCGTGTCGTCAGTCAAGCTTAAAGCCACAAGCGCTGCCAAGGCCAAGGGCAACAGTGAGGGAGACAAATCTCCTCACCCTGCTACAAATCAGATCAACCTCGTGAACGCTTCCATTAGCTGCCCCGAAAACATCTGCAAAGGTCTTCCCCGCAAGACAGAGTCAGCTTTCGATGAGGGAAATGACCACCTCAGCATCAACATGCTCCAGTTCGATTCTGCTCCCAGTCGTCATGGCCACGGATTCAGACATCCCGCCAGCAACTTGCTAGCTTTGATAGACTTGGCAATCCAGCGAGATCACGAGACTATCAACATCGCAGAATTCAACACCCCCGTGGGTTCAATCAAGCAGATATGGGCGAACTTCTTGGTAACCGAGATTAAGGAAGGCCGCATGGAATGTCCCAGCCCTACTTCCTTCGTCAACATAATCCAAGTGTTTCCGCCATTCGGCGATTTGGATGTGATCACAGTTCTAGACACTAGCCAGATGGCGCGCACCTACGGAGACTGCTTAGCTCTTGCAAGGAAGGCCCTCATGGAACTAGCCGCTCAAGAGAACCGTCTCTGGGATGAAAACCAAGCTCAAAAGACCCACAGGGACCAAGCCCTTAAAGTGTCACAAGCAGCTTCAGACAGAAAGCTAGAGGCCACAACTAGACCAGTTCGACCTCAAGGGTTTTGCTCACGGCAACTTCCTCGACTACCGTCTGTTCTCATCCAACCCCCTCTGCCAAATGAGGGTGGTCAACGGTCCCGATGACCTAGGAGATGGAATGGCACAGCAGAACGGGTACCAACGCTTATCTCCCCGAGAAAAGTAAGTTCTCTGTGAAAGTGACGACGAAGACGATGAAACCATTCTTTTCCAAGCCGGGCATGAAGTCAACAAAACCGGAATCCCAAGGGTCCTGGGAGGATGGAAACGGATCATTTCCGCACTCAAACTGAAAGGCCAACTGAGAGAGGAAGGTCTATTCAACAATAAGAGAAAGATTGAAATACATCTCCAGCAACTGCTCAGGAAGATTCCACAATCTTCGGCATTCGTTTACAGAAACGATCAACGGGGACAGCAACCAGTTACATGGGCAGATGTTCGGGAAGCCGTGTACTCACCTTTCGACATACCCACCACTCAGATAAAGAAGAAAGGAAATCTCTCCCCAATGGAGGTTTATCTAGACTGCCGCACGCAGTTCAAAGAAGCACTGGCTATTCTCACATGGGAAGAAACGCAGGCACTAACTCTCGACGCAGGCTCTGCTGCAAGAAAGTTAATCTGGGCTAAGAGTGGAGGAAAATTAGCAAACCATGAGTACCGCCAGACCCAACTCCAGAATGCCCTGAGTATGCTCAGTAATGAGGAAAGGAGCGCGGTATACCGTGAAGAGATCAAGGAGACTGTTCGCCTGAACCAAGAACTCTCCAGCCTCCCCCGGAGGGTCAGCAACGCACAGTTCAGTTCTGGTAACCACTGTTGCACATTGACATTCGAACAGCTGGGGCAATCCATAAACTACCTCCCCACGGAGGCATCCAAGCCAGTATCCTGGGACAGAATCCGGAAAGCTGCCGAAGCCCCCGGGAATGCATCTACAATCAACGAATTGAGGGAAGACATATGGCCCTATGCTACGTCGAATCCTCCTCTGACTATGGCTCAACTCAGAGCAGCCTGTTCAGAAGGAGCCAAGCCTGATGTCAGCATTCTAACCCGATCGGGTCAAATCCATGCATTGCCACCAAAGGCCACCAAAAGCCGACGGAGCCAGAACCGCAACCCGGCCTGTCCGAAGATGCAAGTTCCCTGAAACAGGATCCGATCCTCACTCAGCTCAAGCAGACCCAGGCGAACATTTCCCTTTGGTCCCTGCTCACATCTTCATATCCTCACAAGCCCAAGCTAGAGGAAAGTCTGGCCCGTACCATGGTCCCCGTGGACGCAACCCCAGACGAAGTCATTCAGATGATCGGCAACATCCACTACGGCAAAATTATCACCTTCACAAATTTGGGCCTTCCAAAATTTGGGGCTGATCACAATGAGCTGCTCTACATCACAGTCCAGCTGGACGAGCGTCGCCTTCCCCGCGTGTTGGTAGACGGAGGTTCCGGAATGAATGTCTTACCCACCAAGATGATGGACCTGCTTGACATCAAGCCTACAGATCTGAAGCCTTCAGTCCACACTATCAAGGCCTATGACTCTACTTCCCGTGCAGTTCTCGGGGTTGCTACTCTTAACATCTGGTTCGGCAAGCGAATGATCCCCACCGAATTCCAAGTGTTGGACATTCCAATCACTTTCACAGCCATCCTGGGGCGTCCCTGGCTGCATCAAATCAATGACGTGGCATCCACCCTTCACTAGTGCCTCAAGTTCATGCAAGGCAATGAGCTAACCACAGTCTACGGTGACAGCGTCACCACCGAGGGGACCAGCACCAACGACATTCTGGTGTAAGAAATCAAGCATAATGACGACATGGCATTAACTGGATTCACTCTGGAGACCTCCAAGATCCAAATATGCAACGTGGACCTTTCACTATCTCACGACAAGATTCCTCCCGCCATGAAGATGATGAAACTCATGAACTTCATCCCAGGACTGGGGCTCGGCAAAAGGTTACAGGGCCAACACCAAGTCATCGAAGTCAAGGACCACACCACGGTCCAGGGGCTTGATTACGTGCCAACACCGACTGATATCAGGGAAGACAAAAGGCTCGCCCATACCAAGGCAGCAGCCCATAAAAGGGGAACCTCCGACGGCACACCCAACCTCCGACCTTACAGTTTTGACCTCGCTCATTACTTCACCAAGGGAACCGACAGCAGAAATGAAGGGACCGACAAGGGAATAGACAGCAGAACTGAGGGAACCGACAGTGGAACTGATGAAGATGAGAAAGAAGCAGGGATAGTCAGGACAGAGACTACAGAAAGGATGGAACAGCTAGCACGGGACCTCAAGCATTTCAGAGGACTCAAGGCTAATCCGATAAGGGGAGCGTTCCTCGACATCACAGCTCTACCTGGACCAACTGCCACCACAGTCCAGCACGAGTACACATTCAAGGGAATCCCAGACTTGGAGGAGCAGCTCAGGGCACTCTCCATGGGAAACAGACTGTTCGGATCAGCCGCCGAGGTCACATTCGAGACAGTAGCTCCAAAGCAGAAGGAACCAAAATTCATAGAGGAAGCTCTCAGTGGACCAGCTCTACAGAGTCTCTTTGAAGAAGTCATGGAGGTGCCAAACCTGATTGACCTGGGCTCCGAAAATAGCATGATCACCATGATTGGGACAACAGAAGCCAAGCCTCTCGATCCCCGAACCCTCATCAAGCATCCAGCAATGCCACTGAAGAACTGGGTAACTTTCACCGGACCAAGGGCAAGCCAGACAGAACTGGAAGACAAGCTGGGCCTGCACCCACATCTCCCTAAAACCGGTCTTGAACCCTCTGAGTCAGTCCTTGCAAAAGTCCAGTCCTTTGAGTCATCCAACGGCCTTACGCCGAAAGACTATGATAATGTAGCCAACCATGTATTTCCGTTCTCGTTTAATGAAAAGTCTGACATTTCGGAGTATCCTCTCATTGCCACTTTAACAACTGATAAGTTAACAAACAACTTAAAAGACGTTAATAACTCAATTGATAAAGAAGCAGACACATTAAATGAATAATATATTAAGGAAGTTCTCAAGCGTATAGTTGACCAAGAGGACAACCGGGCCCAAGCTGCCGAAGAGGTTATGACCAAAGTGAACCTGGGGTCAGTGCAAGAGCCTAAGAGACACAAGTGGGCAGTTTCTTTGCCGATGCAGAAAAAGAAGCCCTGATAAACCTCCTCCGGGAGTATGTTGACGTGTTCGCCTGGTCATACCAGGACATGCCAGGACTCGATCCCTCCATCGTGGAGCACAGAATTCCCCTGGATCCCGAATCCAAGCCTGTCAAACAGAAGCTACGCAAGATCAAGCCAGAGTGGTCCTTGCAAGTGAAAGAAGAAATTGAGAAAATGCTCCGAGTTGGTTTCATCAGAGTGATTGAGTACCCTACTTGGCTTTCCAACATCGTGACGGTCACCAAGGCCAATGGAAAGGTCAGATGCTGTGTGGATTTTCGGGATCTCAACAAGGCCAGCCCTAAAGATGATTTCCCACTGCCTAACATCGACATGCTAGTCGATACCACGGCAAATTTCGAAGTAAAATCCTTCGTGGATGGGTTCGCGGGATACAACCAGATCAAAATGTCCGAGGAAGATCAAGCCAAGACTGCTTTCACCACCCCGTGGGGGACATACTGCTACAGGGTCATGCCGTTCGGTCTAAAGAACGCTGGGGCTACTTACCAGCGGGCTGCAACAGCCCTCTTCCATGACATGATTCACAAAGAAATTGAAGTATATGTCGACGACATGATCATCCACTCCAGAGGATCGGGCATACGGCAAAGACATGACAGATCTGAGAAAGTTCTTCAACAGACTCAGAAAGCACTCCATGAGATTGAACCCTGCGAAGTGCACCTTCGGCGTTAAGCGCGGCAAGGTACTGGGTACATGGTTACAGAAAGAGGTATCGAAGCCGATCCTAAGAAAATCTAGGCCATCATCGACACGAAGCCGCCTCAGACCCTGACAGAAGTGAAAAGTTTTATGGGAAGACTTCAGTACATCAGTCGCTTCATCAACCAGTTGACATCTCTCTGTGAGCCCATGTTCAAACTGATAAAGAAGAATGCCGACATCAAATGGGACTCCGAGTGCCAGACATCTTTCGAAAAAATCAAGACATACTTGGTGAATCCCCTAATTCTGGGCCCGCCACATGAAGACAAGCCACTACTCCTGTATCTGACAGTAATAGACACGTCAATCGGAGCAATGCTGGCACAAGAACAGAAAGATTCCAAGGTTGAGCATGCAATCTACTTCGTAAGCCGGAAGCTTCAAGGAAGTGAACTCATCTACTCAGCATTAGAGAAAACTTGTACCGCCTTGGTATTGGTAGTCGGGAAACTGAAACACTACAAGCAGTCACATTCAGTGCTCCTGGTCTCCAAAATGGACCCCGTCCGATATCTCTTTGACAAGCCATCCCTGTAAATGCGACTAGCCAAGTGGTCATTCTTCCTGGCTGAGTTCGACATCAAGTACATGGTCAAAAAATCAACAAAGGGCAGAGTAATGGCAGATCAGCTGGCCGACATTCCCAGCAGTGAACCCAAGGGTCCTGATCCGCAATTTCTGGACGACGGAATCTTCTCACTCGACAGCGCAAACCGCTGGCAACTCTTCTTCGATGGGGTAGCCAATAAGAAGGGGAATGGTATTGGAATGCTCCTTGTCGATCCCAAGGACGAGTCACATGAATGCACGAAGAACACGAAGAACATGGATGAACATGAAGAACAGATATTTAGCAAAAGTGAACCAAAATCAACAAATAACATGTCAAAATGATCACATTGATAAGTAGAATAAGAATACAACATCGAAATCATAACTTATCAACATAATCATCAAGAAATCAGTAAGAACACGAAATGGGTTAACCCCATTTGAAGCTTTCAAGGGCAACAATGGCAGTTTAAACAAATAAGATTTGCAGAAAATTAAAGAGATAAGGGTTCAGAAAACATATCATATCGGTAAAGGGTTTCTTTGGTGCCATTGAAAGTTTTGAAAATTTAAGGTTTATGAAGAAGGTTTTAAGAGAGAGAGAGAGAAGGTGAGTTGGTAAAAACTGACAAGGAAAGTACGAATAACAGAGAAGATAGTTGAAAGAGTTGAAATTGTAGAGGGTGTCTTCTATTTATAGGCAGGTTTAGGGTTGTGGTAGCTGAAAGGACGATTCCACTATCCCACATAGTGAATCATTGCAAATGTTGCACCCTTTCAGCTTCTACACATCAGCCAATGATGGCTGACATGAAGGCCATTAAATGCCAATGTTCCCTTTGCAATAAATGCATTTAAAATTTGAAATAATGTGGGAAAACATTTGCAAATATACCCTTATGCCAAAATAAGGACCAAAAAGAAAATAAAGAGAACATACCTGGTCCACGTGGCAGTTATGCAAAAATAACAGAAAATGAACATTTTTTTTAAATAAGAAACAAAACAAACAAAAATACTCTAAGTTGAAACGCGATTGAGATCCATGCAGTCATGCTGCAGCAAGCGGTTAGGAACTGGCAGTTGGCTGCAAGCGGTTGACAGTATGCGATTTGGTACACGCGGTTTCAACAGGGTGAGGTTTGAAATTTCAACAGGAATTTCAACCTAATTTCCACAATCTTAACACACAATTTAGTAAATAAAAAGTATGGACTTATTTAAGTTCTAGCATACCCATTTCTCCTATGAGGAATGAGAACCTCTTGGGGTCCAGAGCTTTGGTGAGGATATCAACAATCTGGTTGTCTGTCCCCACATACTCTAGATGGATATTCCCCTTTTCCAAATGGTCTTTGAGGAAATAATACTTGATATCTATATGCTTGGTCTTGGAGTGCATGACATGATTGGGCAATTTCCTTCTTCAATTCCATAATCCACCAACTGTTGCTTCATCCAAAGGATTTGACAGCAACAACTTCCAGCAGCAATGTACTCTGCCTCTGTGGTTGACACTGAAACTGATGCTTGCTTCTTGCTGGCCCAAGCAACTAGTATATTCCCAAGAAAATGACAAGTCCCACTAGTACTTTTTCTTTCAATAGTGCAACCTGCATAATCTGCATCTGAATAACCTACGAGATCGAAATTCGAATCTTTGGAATACCAAAGTCCAAGGTTAGTTATTCCAGATAAATAGCGAATTATACGCTTGACTGCAATCAAATGTGCTTCTCTAGGATCTACTTGATAGCGATGAAATTACCCAGAATCGAGAACCGCGCGATTGCGCCCTGGCATCTGGCATTCCATTTTGTGCGTTGGTCGGTGGAGGTGTCTCGCTGTGTTTTTTGCTTTGTAGAGTCACCACGTCGTTTTGATTAAGCCCAAAACATTGAGAAAATGCATCAGTTTAAAAACTATTTTTGTGTGATGAGATTTTTGAGTTCGGAGGTCAGGTTACTCCTCGGGAAGAGAATATTAGAGCTCACCCGAGTCGCCTCGTAAAAACGAGTCTTTCGGTACCCCTTCTTTCTTTAACTGTTGTGTGTGTGTGTGTGCTTTTAAAAATGCATGCTATATTGGATGTCTACATTGTACACTACGTATTGAAATGTATTGAAATGTTGTAGGAAGGAAGCCTTACCAATGTTGGTTAGTGTTTGTCTTCCGCTGGAGAATAGTGTTTGAGGATGGAATAGTGTTCCGGGACGACCGGAATTGCTTCGGGATGTGCCGGTTGTCTGCGGATAGAGCTTTGGCTTGCCTTGAGATTGTCGAGTGTGCACTAGGGGAGAGTTTCGGCGTGCGTTGGGATTGCAGGGATCGTTCGGGCAGAGGTTCGGCGTGCGTCGGGATCGTCGGTTTGGCTCCGAAAGGGCCGGGACGCCTCGGGAAAGACCAGGCAAGGCTTCGAAGTACCACGAGGGGCCTCAGAATACCTCGAGAGTGCCTCAGGGCAGCGCGAGAGCAACTCGAGAGTACTCGGTAGGGCTTCGGAGCACCGCGAGGGAGCTCGGAAGGTCCCGAAAGGAACCGAAAGGGATCGGGAGTGCCCCGAGGGGTCTTAGAAGGGGAGCTTGAAGGCTTAGGGAGAGAGGAGAAGAGGGAGATGTGAAAAATGAGGGAGGGGGAGCCCTCTATTTATAGTTTTGAAATTCGTGCAAGAAGGTCCGTACGGACCTTCCATGAAAACCAAAATTTTGGTTTTCCCAGATTTGAGGGAATAATGTGGACTTTAAGAGGATTTTGTCATAATTATGTCTGGTTGCAAAGAGGTCCGTACGGATCACCTTGCATGCAAAGAGGTCCGTACGGATCATCCATGCTTTTCCAAATTTTCCAAAATTCCTAAAAAGTCCTTTTGTGCTTTTTTGTCCCAGAAAGGCCCCCTTAGTTTGGTTGGTGGTTTTTTGGGTTTTTGAGGGTTACGGGTGTTCGAGACTGCATTTGCGTGAGTCTGCAGTGTTTCCCGTGCGTTCGAAAGAAAGTGATTCAGATTGGGGTACTTACAAAAGCCCCTCGACGATGTCACTTACGAAGGAAGTGGGGTCGTCGATAAGATAAGGGTCCTGATCTGGATCGCGTGCTGAGAGAGAAGGTAACCGTGTAGGTCAGTTTGTGAGGACGTGGCAGTGTCCTGTTGTGTGATCGTTTAGGTCAGTTGGCTGGACCCTGTGATAGGATTCCTACGTATCCCGTACGGGAATCAAGCCTGATCGTAGTTCGTGTGTGGGGTGAGTGTTGTCATGTACGAGGACGTGTGATGTCCTTTAACTGAGACTCTGTGTGTGGACGTGTCAGTGTCCTATGGGTGACCGTTTAGGTCGGTTGTGGGGACGTGGTGGCGTCCTGTGTGACAGTTTAGGTCGGTTGTGAGGACGTGGTGGTGTCCTGTGTGTGTGAAAGTTTAGGTCGATTGTGAGGACATGGTGGTGTCCTGTGTGTGTGACCGTTTAGGTCAGTTGGCTGGACCCTGTGATAGGATTCCTACGTATCACTAGCAGGAATCAAGCCTGATCGTAGTTCCAACTTCGTGAAATTGTGAGTATATGCGGGCGTGGTGGTGCCCTGAGGTGATGTGACCGCTGAGGTCGACTGTGAGGACGTGATGGTGTCCTGAAATGGAAATTTTATGGTTTTCCGAACCGAGTAATTTAAAGCCTTTCGGGCTGGGGATAATGATTTGGGAGGTTTATACAGTCTTCCGAACCGAGTGGTTTAAAGCCTTCCGGGCTATGGATGTTAATGTGGCTGATTTATGCGGTCTCCCGGACCGAGTGGCTTAAAGCCTTCCGGGCTGCGAATACTGATTTGGGAGGTTTATACGGTCTTCCGGACCGAGTGGTTTAAAGCCTTCCGGGCTGCGGATGTTGATGTGGCTGATTTATGCGGTCTCCCGGACCGAGTGGTTTAAAGCCTTCCGGGCTGCGGATATTGATTTGGGAGGTTTATACGGTCTTCCGGACTGAGTGGTTTAAATCCTTTCGGGCTGCAGATGTTGATGTGGCTGATTTATGCGGTCTCCCGGACCGAGTGGTTTAAAGCCTTCCGGGCTGCGGATGATGAGGTGTTATGCCCTCTAACCGAGGTTGTGTCGTGCGTGAGGACGTGACTTGTCCTCTGTCTGTGGTTGTGTCGTGCGTGAGGATGTGACTTGTCCTCTGACTGTGGTTGTGTCGTTCATGAGGACGTGACTTGTCCTCTGACTGTGGTTGTATCGTGCGTGAGGACGTGACTTGTCCTCTGACTGTAATTGTGTCGTGTGTGAGGACGTGACTTGTCCTCAGACTGAGGTTTCGGGAGGCGTGATTGCCTTGTGCTTTGATTTTGAGAGGCATGATTTCCTCGTGTTTTGATTGTGGGAGGCCTGATTGCCTCGTATTTTGTCCGCTGGGGAAAGGTTGGACTTACGATGACTGCCGGTGTTCATCTGCTGGGGACGCGTAGTCTCATATGGGCTTTCAAGAGTTCCCGTTTGAGTTTTGTCCGCTGAGGAGGGAATTTCGGGCTTACTTTGATGGCCGGTGCTTGGTTCATCGTTTTGTGTTTTGGAGGCGTTTTGTGCCTTTTGTGTTTGTTTTACCGTTTAGTGGGCAAGGTTCGGGCTTACGATGACGGCTGGGGTTTGTTTTGTTGGGTTAAGGACCAAACTGCATTGAATTTGCTGAAAAAGGATTTTGGACAGCCAGGGGCAATGATTATAAGGGCAAAAGAGTAATTTGGCCTCATAATGCAAAGAGGTCCGTACGGATCTTCTTTGTTTGCAAAGAGGTCCGTACAGACTTTTGTGGGATTTTAATTTCCCAGATTTTGACCAGCTTCAGAAACGAAGCATCCTCCATTGTTCCCTCTTCCAGTCGTGAGAAACAGAGAGAGAAGGAGAGAAAACATTGGTTTTTGACCAAAATTTCCTAAGTAATTCTTTCGCGTTTGCTTGAATTGCTTGTTATGGCGGGAAGAGCGATAAGAGGTCGTCGTCAAAGGGGCCAAGAGGCGTCTGAACAGAGATCAGACCTTCAAAGGAATTGCACTTCCTTCGTGCCTTCGTCGAGGAATCCGGATGTGTTGTATCCGGATCCGGAGGTGTACAACTTGCGAGATAGGGCCGTCGGGGAGGTAAGAAATCAATTTTGTCATGATTCTTATTCGAATTGTTGTATACTAGAACTAGGTTTAATTTTCGCATATTTGGGGCTTTTGTTGTTGCTATGCTCTCTTTGTGAAATTCGTGATGAATTGTTGAAATTGAGCATGTAGGAATTGTGGGTATGTGATTTTTGTGCAAAAATGTGGAGATTAGCTCTTATTTGTCTCGAAATGCATGCTTTGGTGATTTGTACCTTATGCTATTTTCGTATGTATGTTGTGAAAAATTGCCGTGTAGGGACGGACTTTGTGTAAAAAGTGTGACGTGTGCCGTGCTTTGTGACGGGTTTTGTCTGAAAGTGTGTGCCGTGTAGGGATGGACTTTTTGAAAATGTGTCATGTAGTGTGTGCCGTGTTTTTGTGACAGACTCTATGGGAAGTTTATGTGCAATGTGCGCCGTGTTTTGTGACGGTTTTTTGAAAATGTGTTGTGTAGGGCTTAATCCCTCTTTTGAGAAAATTTGCATAGTGCGTACCGTGTTTTGTGACGGACTATGTGGGGAAAATTATGTGCAATGTGTGCCGTGTTTTGTGACGAGTTATTGCTTTGCCGGGTTGGGGCGGACTTTTTATGCTTTGCCGTGTTGGGACGGACTTTTTATGCTTTACCGTGTTGGGACGGACTTTTTATGCTTTTGTTTCTTTTTGGTATATTTGCATTAAGTACTGTGATTGATGTACCTTTGCTGTGTTTACCTGCAGGATGAGGGGCCTTTGTCTGGAAAGGCGAAGAAGATGAAGTCTCGGGGGTCGCTCGAGGCTGTAGTTGAGCTGTGGCAGCATTTGCCGGATATCTCCAGGGAGGGTAGACCGAGTCCTAAGAGGCTGGTCTTTGGTTCTGGTTTGGGCGCGTTCGTTGAGAACCTTGTCGGGATCTCGGAGACAAGGAAGAATAAGAGCATCTTCCTGGCTTTGTCTGAGTATTGGTGGAACACCACGCATACCTTCTATCTGAGCTGGGGAGAGGTGACGGTGACTCCCACCGACTTTGCGGCGATTACTGGGCTTTCCTTTAAAGGAGGGCCAGTGAGATGGCGGGACAGGATGTCCGATGGGACGCTGGCAGAGCTGCTGGGCTTCGCGCCTTCTCCTCGTAGGGGCCTAGGTATGCTCTATGGCGATATAGAGGCGCAGATTACGGCCAACATCGGGGCCTATCGCTGGGGCACCGGCTTGGTGACGCCTGAGCAGCTGGCGCGCTCTTTCTTGTGGTTTGCTCTTTCCGAGACTTTGTTCTCGAATCACTCTTCCTCTGCTCCTTTTCCTCTACTGGAGAGCTTGGTGGATTTGGGGAGAGTTGGTGAGATTGCTTGGGGCGAGGCAAGCTTGTCCGAGCTCTATTTTTCCTTGGACAGGTTTAGCCGAGGCGTGGCCAGCTCCCTGGGATGCTTCGATTTTGCGTTGGAGGTATGAGTTTATTGTTGTTTGTGATTTAGCAGTCTGTCATTTCTCCGTCTTCTTTTGCCCTGAGCTTTATCTGCTTTTGTTGCAGGTGTGGTTTTATGAGATCTTCTAGTGTCAGCCGTGGGATCGGGATGCTGAGGCCATGGGGACCTATCCTGCTATGCTGGGCTGGCCCGTCCTTTGAGGAGGAGGAGGACGGTCAGGGGGAAGCTCACTATAACATATCGGGATGTGCCGGAGTTCCTGGAGAGAGATAGCCCGGCGGATTTTGAGATGTACCCCTGGGCTCAGAATGGCGACGACGAGCTCGAAGGCGGTCCCGTGGTGACACAGCAGAGGAAGATGCTGCGGGGTTTGACTTGTGATGTCATGTACTCGGGGGAGAGGGTCTTCTGGCAGCATGGCCCAGGTGTGCCCCCTATGGCTCCGAGGGATTCGCCCTTGGGGATGATGCATCCTCGTGATATGGATGTGCTAGAGTATGACAGGTACCTGGGCGGCGTGAGTGCCTGTAAGTACCCCAATTTGGATCACCCTCTTTCGAGCTCTCGAGAAACACCGTAGACTCACCCAAACGCAGTCTCGAACACCCGGAACCCTCAAAAAACCCTCCAAACCCTGCGGCGTCATTTAGCCCGTGGACATTTGCTCAGCGTCCTCTTGTATTGGATATAGATCAGTCTGCCTGGGAGAGATGGATGGCACATCTTGGCACGCATCAGATCCGTTGGTGGGTTCCGCACTGGGGGATTGAGACTAGGAGGGCCTTTCAGGAAGGGTCTTATGTTGTCAGAGTTCCTGGTTTATCTTGGTCCTCCTTCTACATTTCGTCACTTGTTTCCCGACAGTTCGGGATGAGGCAGGAGCCTTTGCTGGGCTGGGATGACCTTGCCACTGCGGAGGTTGCTCCTCTTTGTATGGCGGCTCCGGGTGCTCTTTTGTATTTTCTGAGGGTATGGAAGTATTCCGCTTTCCCTCTTGTGGTGCTCCTTCGTCGTCGGGAGACCGTCGTATTGACCACCGAGTACCTGGATTGGTACGAGCAGCGTGTTGGGCAGTCCCAAGTGGTTTTGGGGAGCAGGCGTGAAGCGATTCTGGAGCTCGATTGTCGTCGTAGCTAATGCCTTATGTTGGGTTTTATGGGTCCATGCGCAGCGGAATTAAGCATCAAATTAACACAAAACCCAAGCCCTAAGATCCGTTCTATACGATTAAATTGAATTCCTATGAGATAGAATTTACCAACCTTAATTGCTTTCCGGTCTTGAGCTATCGAACGGATAATTATGTGATTCGTAATCACAAACTTTTGATCTTCAAATCTTCGAATCTTCAACTCCTTTGGATCTTCAGATTTGAACTCTAGGTCTTTGATTTGTTTGAACAAAATTAAGACCCTCTTTTGGTAATCCACACAAATATGAATGTCGAGAACAATTCTCGGGTTGGGAATTGCTAGATTCCTAAAACTTATGGAAGAATATTGAGAGGACTTTTGATTGTGATTTTTCCCTTGAAAATTTCGGCCAGGCCTTAGGGTTGACAGACCTCACATATTTATACTACTTTAGTGTAAATATGTTTCCTAATCGAATTAGGAGAACAGGCTGTCAAAAACGCGTCTGTGGCTAGTTATGTCGCGTGACATAAGTAGCCAGTGGCTAGTTATGTCGCGTGACATAACTAGCGATGGCTAGTTATGTCGCGTGACATAAGTTGCCAAATACGTAAAACTCTCAATCATTCTTCCCTTGGTTCAACCAACTCATTCTATTTGTGTGTGACCCAATAGGATTGTATTATGTTGGCAATGAGTCCGATCATATCGACCCTCATAAGACATAAGCGGACTCTAGCAAGCCATTATGTCTACCCAAATAACACAACGTAAGAGTTCACGTTTCCAATGGTACACTTCCATTTTTCCCTTTGTCTCACGATGTTATATTGAACACAAGTCATGGTCCACGTCAACTTGTATTTGTTCAATGCTTTCTCGATCTTGAGTATAATGATAGTCCAATCATATTGGGGTGTGGTCACACGCTTTCATCATTATCACTCATCGAGGGGCCCAAGCAAAACATCTCTCTTTCGAGGGACAAATTCCATCTTGACTTATCATCCTTCCCATCATGAATCCGATCATGCCAAAGATAGCCTTTATAGATATCGTGTTAAGATGCCGTTTGACTAAAATCAAACATAACTTTCATCATATGTAAGGTCATGATAATCTCAGGTCTAGGGACTAAATGAAGTGACCATATGAGATTTAATTATGACATTTGACCATGACATAAATCTCATACGGGTCAAGTCCAGTCACTTGTTCTCTAACAAGTACCCATAATTTCAATGTGCATCTCTATGCATATAATCATCATATGATTATTCATTGACAATTATACTAATTATTCTCTTAATAATCAGGGACGGAAATTATTACAATAAATATGCAAACTATATAATAATCAAATAATAAAAATAAACGATAAAGATGATACATAACGGTTTTCAGTTAAACATAACTAAAGCCTAGGGCATTACACCAACAGTCTCCCACTTGCACTAGGCTCCATTTATGTATCGAATACTCATGGATCTAACATGACCATCATGCTTCCGCCTGTGCGAGGGTATTTGTAAGTGAATCCCTTATGTCATCATCGGTTGATATTTTGTATATCTTAACGTCTTCTCATTCTTTATGAATTCCTCGAAGAACGTCTAAGTGAGTGTTTGGATCGCTGTTGTGACCTTGGTTCCATTGTTTGCACAAGTGGCACCACTATTTGTCATAACAAAAGTTTCACCGATTAGTGATACTTGGAACATTTCCAAAACACTAATGAACTTTTGATCCAAACTGCCTCTTTTAGCCACATCACATGTTGCCAAAATTCGGCCTTAGTAGTAGAATCGACTACAATTTCTGCTTGGAACTCTTCCAATCAAAACTGCACCTCTAATAAGCATAAACATAAATCCTAATTGCGATTTTAAAATAACTTTGTCAGTTTGGAAGCTAGCATCTATGTAACCCTTACAACAAGATTAACTTCTAATCTTTCAAATCCCAAGAACATATCCTTAGTTCTTCTTAAGTACTTAAGGATCATCTTGACTGCCATCCAATGGTTTACATCAGGATCAGATTGGTATCGACTCATCATGCTTAGAGCATATGAGACTTCGAGTCTAGTACAAATCATGGCATACATGACAGATCCAAATGCCGAAGCATACGGAACTTCATTCATTTTCCTTTTGCTCATCAGTTGTCATAAGACAATGAGTATTGCTAAGAGAAGTACCATGATCCATTGACAAGCTACCTTTCTTAGACTCTTCTAAGAACCTTGTCAATGTGAACACTTTGACTCAAACCAATTTATCCTTCTAGATTCATCTCTATAGATCTTGATGCCAAGGATGTAAACGGCTTCACCCATATCTTTCATTGAGAAACCTTTCCTTGACCAAGACTTAACAGTCTTAAGTGTCGAAACTTGTTTTTCCAATGAGTAGGATATCATTGTAATAAAACAATAGAAATAATACTACGCTCCCACTGAATTTCATGCATACACAAGGTTCATCTTTGTTCTTTGATGAAGTCAAACTCCTTGACCAATTCATCAAAATGAAGATTCCAATTCCTTGAAGCTTGCTTCAACCCATCTCATGGATCTTTGCAACATGCATACTTTATTAGAGTTTCTTGGATCGATAAACCATTCGGGTTGTGTACTATACACATCCTTAATAATCTTTCCATTTAAAGAAAGTCGTTTGACATCCATTTGTCATATCACATAGTCACAATATGCGATAATGGCAATTGAAATTCTAACAGACTTTGACATTGTAACTGGCGAAAAAGGTTTCAACATAGTCAATACTATGAATTAACCTAAATTCCTTTGCTACAATCCTTAGTCATGAAAGTATACACCTTCACATCCATGTCGGTCTTTGAAGACCTACTTGCACCCTTTAGTTTTTACACTTTTAGGTAGCCCAATCAAGTTCCAAACTTGATTGTTAAACATGGATTGTAATTTGGATTCCATGGTTCCTAACCATTTATCCAAATTAGGAGAGGACTTCGCTTCTTGATAGCAAGTAGGATCGTCATTCTCAATGACTTCCACTTCATCACTTTCCGCAACGAGAAATCACTATTTCTTGAGTTCGGATCGTAACTTATCCAATCTACGATGGACTTGTGCATCTTGAACCGGTTTCACAACTCCTTTGTGAACTTGGTTCTGTCTCTACTCTTGGTTCCATATTATTTTCGGGTTCTTGAACTTCTTTCAAGATTAATTTTACTCCCACTAGATTCTTTATTGAGAAACTATTTCTCAAGAAACAAATCGTATAGAGCAACAAACATTTTGTTCTCTTTGTGATTGTAGGATTAATTTCCGAAAATAACCTTGTCAAATTTGGTGCTAACTTATAAGAGACAAGTCTCTTTACATAATATTCGCAACCCCAAATCTTCATGAAAGACAAACTAAGTTTTCTTCCATCCCACATCTCATGTGGGGCCTTAGGAACCGATTTAGTAGGGACTCAATTCAGTGTAACCGCATTATTTCTAATGCATATCCTCAAAAGGAAATAGGAAATAGGAAAGTCTGATTGACACATCATCGAACGAACCATGTCCTACAAGGTTCAATTCCTCCTTTCAGACACATCATACAATGTGGTGTTCCAGGTGGAGTCAACTCTGAAACGATTTCATAATTTTGAGATGATTGTCAAACTCTTGGCTCAAATATTCATTACCTCGATCCAATCGAAGTACTTAATAGTTTTGCCAAGTTGTTTTGCACTTCATCTTGAAATGTTCGAAACATCTCAAACGATTCACCTTTGGACTTCATCAGATGGACATAGTCATATCTAGATAAGTCATTGGTAAATGTGATGAAATACCGAAATCCTCCCCTAGCAATGCTGCTTAATGATCCATATACATCTCATGTATAATGACCAATAAGTCACTATCCCTCCCACTACTTTAGTGTAGGGTGGTTTGGTTGATAATCCCAATAAATAAGATCCACATTCCTCAAATGATTCATGGTCATATGAGTCTAAAAGTCCATGTTAATGGAGTTTAGATATATGTTTCTTATTTATTTGACCAGGCCGGCAATGCCATATGAACGCGTTGTTCATATTGTTCGGTTTAGATTTCCATTTATATTATAGATATCTTCAATATTATTTTGTTTCTCATCATCAAGGATATGAAGACCATTTAATGACATATGCATTACAATAAGGCATATTATTAAATAAATATAAAACTTCTTATTGAAAATAAGAAAATTATATCCTTCATCATCCATTTAAGAAACAGAAATAATACTCCTACTCAAATCTGGAACGTAGTCATACTTGTTCAAAACAAGTACTACTTCACAAGGTAAAGTGACTTCATAAGTCCCTTATGGATAATGTTGCAACTCTTGCTCCATTCCCATGCATAGGTTTAATTTACCTTATTTGAGTAGCTTTCTATTCTTTGTTCCTTGCACATTTAAACAAATGTGGGATCCAATCCGGTATCATATACCCAAGAACAAGAAGTCGAAGGGAAAATATCTATCATATAGATATTTGAAGTAGTAGCAATCATATTGCCCTTCTTCACCTTTTAGACCTTCCTAATAAGCCTTGCAACTTTGCTTCCAATGACAATCTTATTGCAATGATAGCAAAATGCATCCTTTTGAGACACTTTGGGTTTAGCCTCTTCGGCTTTGCAACTTTTGCCTTAGGTTTAGCAACTTTTGCTTTACCTACTTTTCCTTCCTTTATGAACCCTTTTATTGTGTCAACCATTAACACAATTTGCGGATTGCTCCTTCTTTCATCATATGAATTAAGAGCTTTCACCACGACATATATCTTTTGCCTAGTTCGCATTTGGAACATTTCCTTTGTGCGGTGTGCTAGAACAAAAGGCAGTTTCCATGTGTTCAAGGTTCTTCACAAGAGCCTTTAAACATGATGGCAATTACAAGGCAAGCAATATTGTCAGAATCATCACTATGTTTCTAATGTTGCTTCCTTATTTGCCCTTTGCAACATTTGCAATGGGTTCAGTAGGAACGAATTCGTCAAGAACGTACACATTATGTATTGTTCCTTTCGAACTTTGTCCTTCATAAGGACGAATCGCAATTATCATTATGTAATGCTACTTCTACAACAAAATATACAAATTATATGAACACATATCAATATCAACACATTTATCATTTAAGAGCAAATAATGTATTTTACAAATACTCCCACTAAATCATACACCTTCTAATGCTAATAAGCATAATATGCATTTAATGGGCTAAGATCCAACTTTAATTTAATCTCAAGTACGCTATGGCGCACCGCTCAAGATTAAACTAATTAGGTAGAAAACATCAATCATATCGTATATGACTCTTAGGGCTAAGATCCCAACTTTAATTTAATCTCAAGTACGCTATGGCGCACCGCTCAAGATTAAACTAATTAGGTAGAAAACATCAATCATATCGTATATGACTCTTATGAGATTTATTTATGACATCATATGTCTAAGCATATTTTAATCTCATCTTATGCCTTGGGTCCAAAACCATTTTGATAACCCAATTAAGTTCATCCACTTTAAACGTATAGGAACCACCATTTCCTCATCTTGCTACGCAAACGGAATAGAATCAAAGCACCTTGCTATGGCAAGCCCACCCAAAACTATCCGAGTGGTCTCAAGTGTTTAAATCATGGATTGGCATAAAGAACTTAAAAGTTAAATGAAGGTTCTTTAAGGTAGATTATAAGCATATCAGCAAAGATAGTCATAATCATGCACCAGGTAAGTTCCCAGGAAGATAGGTGAGCCACAAGGACTACTTAAGTACCAACTCTTCCTTAGACAGAACTCTCCTAGTCATGCACAATTAGAAATCAACTCTGATTTGGCAACATAATCACTACCTTTTATAAACAATTAGTTTCCTTTTAAAATTTCGCGTAATTATGACTTGTTTCCATAAACAATCATAAAATCCAAAATTTACAATGTCTAAATCTAAACATATTAGGAAACTATAAATCAATGTTTCAACTAAACATCTAATAAAATTCTTAACACTTAAGAACAATTAATTCATGCATCGCAACAATTAATAAAAACACATTTGAATTAATTAAGCATGCATCTTAAACAATGAATTAATCTAGCATAGCCCTATAAATTTTATTTCCAGAAATTTATAGCATCCAGATTAAGACATAAAACATCTCAGATTGTAAACACAATCACAGAATAACAGAAAAATTAAACAAACTGATTTTGCCCAGATTTGGCTTATTATGTCGCGTGACATAACTAGCCAGTGGCTTATTATGTCGCGTGACATAACTAGCCAGATAACCAGATTTCCACATGTGGCTTACTATGTCGCACGACATAGGTAGCCAGTTCGCAGGATTTCCAGATTTCAATCAATTCAGATTACATGCAATTAAATCATATAAAACAACCCTTTTACAGATTTAATTCAACATAATTCGAAAACGATTTTCATATTGTTTCACATAAACAATCAAAATTCTATCGCATACAAAAACATGCAACGAACATATAAACAATTTATATAATCATTCTAGCATGTTAATTCAAACTTAACCATACGAACGGGGCTCTGATACCACTGTTGGGTTTTATGGGTCCATGCGCAGCGGAATTAAGCATCAAATTAACACAAAACCCAAGCCCTAAGATCCGTTCTATACGATTAAATTGAATTCCTATGAGATAGAATTTACCAACCTTAATTGCTTTCCGGTCTTGAGCTATCGAACGGATAATTATGTGATTCGTAATCACAAACTTTTGATCTTCAAATCTTCGAATCTTCAACTCCTTTGGATCTTCAGATTTGAACTCTAGGTCTTTGATTTGTTTGAACAAAATTAAGACCCTCTTTTGGTAATCCACACAAATATGAATGTCGAGAACAATTCTCGGGTTGGGAATTGCTAGATTCCTAAAACTTATGGAAGAATATTGAGAGGACTTTTGATTGTGATTTTTCCCTTGAAAATTTCGGCCAGGCCTTAGGGTTGACAGACCTCACATATTTATACTACTTTAGTGTAAATATGTTTCCTAATCGAATTAGGAGAACAGGCTATCAAAAACGCGTCTGTGGCTAGTTATGTCGCGTGACATAAGCAGCCAGTGGCTAGTTATGTCACGTGACATAACTAGCCAGTGGCTAGTTATGTCGCGTGACATAAGTTGCCAAATACAGAAACTCTCAATCACTCTTCCCTTGGTTCAACCAACTCATTCTATTTGTGTGTGACCCAATAGGATTGTATTATGTTGGCAATGAGTTCGATCATATCGACCCTCATAAGACATAAGCGGACTCTAGCAAGCCATTATGTCTACCCAAATAACACAACGTAAGAGTTCACGTTTCCAATGGTACACTTCCATTTTTCCCTTTGTCTCACGATGTTATATTGAACACAAGTCATGGTCCACGTCAACTTGTATTTGTTCAATGCTTTCTCGATCTTGAGTATAATGATAGTCCAATCATATTGGGGTGTGGCCACACGCTTTCATCATTATCACTCATCGAGGGGCCCAAGCAAAACATCTCTCTTTCGAGGGACAAATTCCATCTTGACTTATCATCCTTCCCATCATGAATCCGATCATGCCAAAGATAGCCTTTATAGATATCGTGTTAAGATACCGTTTGACTAAAATCAAACATAACTTTCATCATATGTAAGGTCATGATAATCTCAGGTCTAGGGACTAAATGAAGTGACGATATGAGATTTAATTATGACATTTGACCATGACATAAATCTCATACGGGTCAAGTCCAGTCACTTGTTCTCTAACAAGTACCCATAATTTCAATGTGCATCTCTATGCATATAATCATCATATGATTATTCATTGACAATTATACTAATTATTCTCTTAATAATCAGGGACGAAAATTATTACAATAAATATGCAAACTATATAATAATCAAATAATAAACATAAACGATAAAGATGATACATAACGGTTTTCAGTTAAACACAACTAAAGCCTAGGGCATTACACCAACACCTTAGAAGTGCCAAAGCCTGGTCTGACCCTCAGGATGTTACGGGAGACGCTTTGTTTGACTACGAGACCAGAGTTGACCGACTGACGGAGAGAGGTCCTCTTTTACAGACTCGCAGGGAGGAGATCCGAGTCGAAGCACGGGCGAATAAAGCTCTGCGAGCTGCTGGATTGTTTGACGCTACGGGGAGGACCCCTAATCTCGGATTGAGAGAGACAGAGTTGGCTCGCGTGGAGCAAAAGAAGACTCGCCGGGGATGAGGGAAGAAAGGGAAGAATGGCGAGGGGACAAGCACAGATGGCGCGGAATGACCTCCTAAGTATCCATTCATTGCATTGCAGACACATTATTTGTAAAATGTATTAATCTGTCTTTAGCATGTTGTGAACTTGAGAGTAGACCGTGCTTGAACTCATCAAGAAATGTTGTAATCGTTAGTGATTTGTGATTTACTTTTAAAGCTTTGTCGAGACGCAAGATCTCTTGTTTGCCTTTTGCTTCTTTTGTGAGCCTTGGCGGCGTTTACCTTTGGACCTTTCTGTTGTTTTGTGAACTGAAGCAGCCTGGGCCTTGACGGCAATCCCTTTTCGCTTGGGTTTCATTTTTTGGATGGGGGGTTGGATGATCCCTTGATAAGTCATTTTGACGGTCTTTTCCATGGTTTCCTTGCCTCTTGTTTGTTGGCGTCGAGCCCTTGACCTCTTTTTTTTTTTGTAGCTTCTGCTTGAGCTTATATTTTTTTTGAAAGCTTTTGCTTGAGCTCTTTTTTTTTTAAGCGCGTGAGGGCGAAGGCAAGCCCCTAGCTTAGAAGTTGACATGGATCAGTCGTTTGATGCTGAGTGACCTTCGGATGTTCTTTGATGTTGCCGCCGTCGTTTGACTTGGTCAAGGTGATGTTGGGGGCATGCTTTGGAAAGTGTGTAGTTTGATGGAGGTCTTGGTTGACATTCAAACTTTTGACTTTTTTGTGTGTTTTTAGACCGGACCAATTAAGGTTGCCTACGTTCCCCCGACTAGAGGGCTCAGGTCTGCGTAATTCGACACTACAAGGAGTGCAAAGAGATTCACAGTTGGTCTTCCTTAGGCGAACTATCTGCGAAGTTTGCTTCCGTTGACTGGATTCATGAAGGGATTGCCGTCTAGGTCTTTCAGCTTCATGACACCTCCGGAGAAGATCTTTTGAACCACGAAAGGGCCGATCCATGTTGGTTCCCATTTTCCCAGTGGGTTGGTTCGAGTGGGAGGCTTTTCTTTGAGTACCAGATCGCCTTCCTTGATGTCTCGAGACTTGACTTTCTTGTCAAAAGCTCTAGCCATTTTGCTTTGGTAGGCTCGGGTGTGTTCCATGGCCTTTAGTCGTCGCTCGTCTAGCAGAGCCAGTTCGTCGTGTCGGCTTCGAAGCCATTCGGCTTTGTTGATCTCGTTTTCCAGCAGCACTCAGAGTGAGGGAATTTCCAATTCAACGGGCAGTACTGCTTCCATCCCGTATGTCAGGGCGAATGGAGTTTCTCCCGTGGCTGTTCTGACTGATGTCCGGTAGCCCCAAAGTGCAAGGTGCAGCTTCTCGGGCCAATCACGTCCTTGAGTGGTTATTTTACGGATGATCCGTTTGAGGGTCTTGTTTGCTGCTTCTACGGCGCCATTTGTTTGTGGCCGGTAGGGAGAAGACTTGTGGCGCGTGATCTTGAATTCGGCCAGCAGTCTGTCGCATTCTCCTTCAAAGTGGGAGCCGTTGTCTGATATGACCTCGTTCGGGATGCCGTATCGGCAGATGATGTTTTCTTTGAGGAAGTGTGCGACTTTCCTGGAAGTGAGCACCTTGTAAGACTTGGCTTTGACCCATTTTGTGAAGTAGTCGATGGCTACCAATATGAATTCGTGGCCGTTGCTGCCTGGCGGAGCAATTTTCCCGATGATATCGATTCCCCATGTGGCGAAGGGCCAGGGCGTAGTCATGTGGCAGAGTGATTTTCCCGATGATGTCGATTCCCCATTTGACGAAGGGCCAGGGCGTAGTCATGCAATAGAGATTGTAAGGAGGTAGATGATTGAGGTTGGAAACTTGATTGATGATCAGGGCTGAGTCCCCGTAGACCTCGAGTTTATGGACGTTCCTTTCGAGTGCGGCCTTTAGTCCGGCGGCGCAGGCTTCGTATTCGGCGGCATTGTTGGTTACCTCGAAATTCAGTTTTATGGCGATTGGGGTGTGCTCATCCTTGGGATCGACCAAGAGCATACCGATACCATTTCCTCTTTTGTTGGCTTCTCCATCGAAGAACAGTTGCCATCGGTTTTCGCTTTCGAGTGTGAAGATTCCCTCATCTGGAAACTGTGGTTCAGGACCTTGGGCCTCGTCGATTGGGAAATCAGCCAGTTGTTCGGCCATTACCCGTCCTTTAATTGACTTCTGGTTCACGTACTTGATGTCAAATTCTGCCAGGAAGAAAGACCATTTGGCGAGCCTCATTGACAGAGATGGTTTGTCGAAGAGGTATTTGACTGGGTCCATTTTGGAGACCAAGTGCACCGTGTGCGTCTGCATGTAGTATCGTAATTTTCCGACGACCCATACTAGAGCTGCGCAGGTTTTCTTGAGGGCAGAGTAGTTGAGTTCGCTGCCTTGAAACTTTCGACTGACAAAGTAGATGGCGTTCTCGACTCGTGACTCTTTCTTTTCTTGATAGACCATGGCTCCGACTGCGGTGTCGGTCACAGTTAGGTATAGCAAAAGTGGCTTCTCCTCGTGGGGAGGACAGAGGATCAGAGGACTCATAAGGTACGCCTTTATTTCTTCAAAGGCACCTTGGCATTCCAAGTTCCATTCGATGCCTGCATTTTTCTTCATTAGTTTGAAGATCGGCTCGCACATGGAGGTCAACTGATTGACGAAACGGCTGATATACTGCAGGCGGCCCATGAAGCTTTTCACCTCTGTTTGGGTTTGCGGCGATATCATTTTGATGATGGCCTTGATCTTTTGAGGGTCAACTTCGATGCCTCGCTCGGTGACCATGTATCCTAAGACTTTACCTCGGCTGACCCCAAATGTGCATTTGGCAGGGTTTAACCTCATCGAGTGTTTCTGGAGGCGGTTGAAGAACTTTCTCAGGTCTGTGAGGTGTTGTCCATCTGATCCCTTTGAGTGGATGATCATGTCATCGACGTACACTTTGATCTCTTTGTGGATCATGTCGTGGAAGAGGGTAGTTGCTGCCCGTTGGTAGGTAGCCCCAGCGTTCTTTAGTCCGAACGGCATTACTGTGTAGCAGTAGGTTCCCCAGGGGGTTGTGAAGGCTGTTTTTTCTTGATCTTCTTCGGCCATCTTGATTTGATTGTAGCCAGCAAACCCGTCCACGAAGGACTTAACCTCAAAATTGGTTGTAGTGTCTACCAACATGTCGATGTTCGGTAGTGGAAAGTCGTCCTTGGGACTTGCTTTGTTGAGATCTCGAAAGTCCACACAGCAGCGCACTTTTCCATTGGCCTTGGTGACTGTGACTATGTTGGAAAGCCATGTCGGGTATTCGATCACCCTTATGAAGCCGACGCGGAGCATCTTTTCGATCTCTTCCTTGACTTGTAAAGACCATTCTGGCTTGATCCGGCGTAGCTTTTGCTTGATGGCTTAGCCTCGGGATTCATGGGAATCCGATGCTCCACTATGTTTGGATCCAATCCGGGCATGTCTCGATAAGACCAAGCGAACACGAATTCTTTGAGCAGTGCAGACAACGCGTTTTGCTCAGTGTCGATGAAGAAACTCCCGATTTGCGTCTCTTTTGGCTCTTTAGCAGTTCCCAAATTCACTTTGGTTAAAACCTCCTCGGCAGCTTGGGCCCGGTTTTTCTCTCGTTTGACAACATGTTTAAAGATATGTTTAATGTATTATTCGTTTAATGTGTCTGCCTCTTTATCAAGTGAATCGTTATTAACTGTTTGTGTGTTAGTTAATTTAGCAGTTGTTAAAGATTCAATGAGAGGATACTCGGAAAGGTCGAAACTTTCATTAAGAGCATATGGGAATACATTATTGGCAATGAGTTCGTAATCTTCTAGTGTGAGGCCATCAGATGACTCGAGAGACTCAAATCAAAGATAATGGACTCATGATGGGCTTTGACACTGGACTCTAGGAAGCGAGGGGTTAGACCAAGTTGTTCGATCATGTCCTTCTTGCTGGCAGCAGGTCCGGAGAAGGTGACCCAATTTTTGAGTGGCAATGTGCTTGACAGGAGGCGGGGGTCGAAAGGCTTCGCGCTGCTGTCCCCAATCATGGCTATTGTAGAGTTATCAGAAACAAAATCGATTAGGTCTGGCACCTCAATTTCTTCACTGAAGAGCTGTTGTAGCAATGGCTCATTCCAGGCACTGTTTGAGGAGTCTTCCGTCTTTATTTTGGGCATTGCTAGTTCGAATGCAGACTCGTCCCGCTCGCTGGTGGCAGGGGTGTTGACAGAGAGTTTTTCGAGTTCTTCTGCCAAAGAGGGGGTTTTCCCAAACCAGAATTCATTGTGAATAGTGGTGGTGGTGGGTCCCGACAGAGTTGGTGCATCGAGAAATGCTCATCTGACGGGATTTGGCTTGAGGCCTCTGAATCTTGCAAGGTTCTGCTGGAGCTTGTCCATGATTGTCGGCCAGTTTTGTTTGGCGTTGATCTACTTTGTTCCCTTTCCTATATCTTCGTTCAAACTGACGGCTTTCTTTGTGAAGTACCTGGTCATGTCGAAGCTGTAGGGGCGGAGATCAAAGATTGCGTGCAAGCCTCTTTTGTTAGTAGCAGCGCATTTCTGTGCAACTTTTCTATTTTCTGCAGCGTCTTCGGGAGTAGGAAAGTATCCCAGGCCATGGAGGGTATTCTGTTCCTTGACCTCGATGATTTGTTGGGTACCTTGATGGCGTTTTCCCAAACCGAGCCCCGGGATGTAGTTCATGAACTTCATCATCTTCATTGCGGGAGGGATCCGGTCCCAAGTCCAGGGCAGGTCTATGTGGCACACCTGGGCTTTTGGGCTTTCTACTGTGAATCCTGTCAGCATCTGCCATCGTTGTCGTGTTTGATTTCCAAGACCGGGACGCCGTTTGTGTCGGTCCCTTCGGTGGTTATGCTGTCACCATAGATGATGGTGAGATCCGTTCCTTGGATGAACTTTACGCACTGGTGAAGGGTGGATGCCACCCCATTGATCTGGTGTAGCCAAGGGCGTCCCAAGATGGCAGTGAATGTGATCGGGATGTCGATGACTTGGAATTCAGTCGGGACCATCTGCTTTCCGAACCATAGGTTCAGAGTGGCTATTCCCAGGATAGAGCGAGACGTTGAGTCGTATGCCTTGATTGTCTGAGTTGAGGGCTTCAGATCGGTTGGCTTGATCCCTAGCAAGTCCATCATTTTGGATGGAAGGACGTTCATGGCTGATCCTCCATCTACCAAGACCCGAGGGAGGCGGCGCTCGTCGAGTTGAACTATTATGTAGAGAGGCTAGTTGTGGTCAGCCCCAAATTTTGGGAGGTCAAGCTCCGTGAAGGTGATGATGTTGCTGTAATGAACGTTGCCGATCATCTGAACTGCTTCGTCTGGTGTCACGGTGATGGGTACCATGGTCTGAGCCAGGCTTTCCTCCAGCTTGAGTTTGTGCGGGTAAGAGGAAGTGAGTAAGGACCAGAGTGAGATGTTAGCCTGAGTACGCTTGAGCTGAGTTAAGATAGGATCTTCAGCCTTCGGGTCAAGAGTTTCGGCTTCTTTGGCGTAGGGCCCCTTTTCAGTTCGAGGCTCAGGCATGGCTGGTCTTTTGTCTGCCCTTGGAGGATTCATCGGGATTTGACCGGAATGTGTTAGTACGTTCACCTCTGGCTTTGCTGCCCTGCTTGTCTCTCCTATTTCTGTAATGGGAAGGCCTTGGTTGGCGTAGGGCCATGCTACGCATTTCAGTTCGTTCACCATTATTGCTTTTGTTGAAGCACTAACAGTGGCTTTGAGGTCCTCCCAAGACAGGGGTTGGGGTATCTGGATCCCTGGGCCTTTGGTGACGGTGTGGAGCTCGTTCTAGCTGATCATGGAGCAGAAGTTATCGTGGTCTTGTGCAGAGCTAGGCTGAGGGGATTTGCTGGAGTAGATGACGTAGTAGTCAAACTTTCCAGATGGTTCCCCGAGGGTTCCGACTGTGGGGTCACCGGCTTCGTATCTCTTCTTCAGTTTTTGTTGAGAAGAAGGTTTCTTCTTTCTTCGAGGGCGGTCCTCGTTTATTTCGTCATGGAATTCCATTTCCAGACAAGCGGTGCAATCGTAGACGTCCCACCAGATGTGTTCATTGTTCTGTGGCGGTATCGGGACCTCAGGATGTTGACCGGGCACGTCTCCCTCTGGGGGGTCTTGTGGCTTTATGTCGTAGCCGCATGGCTCGTACGAGGGCAACAGATTGACTTCTGAGAGACAATGAGAGACGTTAGGAGCTGCTGTAGCGGGTATGTCTTTGGAAGCCCCAGGTGGTTGGGGGGTGGGTAATGTTCCGAAGTGGTGCATGGCACCTTCAATCCAGGTTTGTTGCTCACCTTGGCGTTTCTCAAGAGCCATGATGACTTTCCAAACTTCCTCCATTGTTGGGAAATTTCTCGAGGGTAAGGTCTCGTTTTCCTCGCTGTTATCCACCGACTTGGCCATGGGGAGTTGATGGGCTGCCCTGGTGGTTATACCGGGAAGGATGTCGGACCTTGCGGCTTTGGCACTGGGAGAATAGTTTCCGGGTACTCTCGATCACTCTCGGCTTACTGGAGGGGGTGACGGGTAAGGTTTAGACACGGGAAGGCCTTTTGGATAAAAGGGGGAAAGCTCATGTGACATGCAGTTTCCGATTTTCTAGTTTTATTTTTATTTTATTTTTTTGATTTTTTTGTTGTTTTAATTTACTTAAAACAGTGTTTTCTCTGAATCCTAGGTAGGTTGGAAAAGATTGCTTTTCTTTTTCGCAACTATGCTAGATCCTGGGTCAGTGGAGACCATCTGTGCGGCTATAAGCCCCTCGTTTTGCACCTGTATTTCGACATCCCAGGGTGGACAGCCCCGGGCGAGGGTCCTATAGGGCAAGCGGTTTCCACCGACCTAAAAGAAAAATCGAACCTAAGGACTGAGCCTATCATGTTCATTTTAATGTGTTGGCCATGTGAATAGTGAGCCGAGCCGGCACCTGAGTCAAGATCGGGTCAAGAGTTCGGCATGACCTCTCTTTACCTCGCTTGCGCAAGGGATCTGTGACGTTAGGCGTTGGCTGGATCATATTGTCATGGATGACGTATTAAGGCTTGATGACATGGTGTCATGTGGGCATGGATGTATATTCGGGACGGAACATCGTCTGGGTGTAGCTTCGGAAATCAAGATCGGGTCAAGATTTTAGCATGACCTTTCATCGCTTTGCTTGCACAAGGGATCTTGAGTTCCGGGCTTCGACTCAGAAAATGGCCGGCATGGGATATGTATCCAGGCTGTATGACACGGACTGAGTAAAAACCAACCGAGTCTGGACAGAGTATGACTCAAGCGTGCAGGGTTGACACGGGCTAGGATGGGATGTTTGGAATGATCCCGTGCGCATCCAAGAGGCCTAGGAAGACCAAACGGACTGCAACTGAGACCACCCCGGGTTAAGGGTTGTAGTGTGCAGTGTATCCGAGGTAGCAAGTGTACGTAGAGTGCGGTATACCGAGGCAGCAGTGCGAGTAGCGTGCGGTGTACCGAGGCAGCAGTGCGAGTAGTGTGCGGTCGCTAAAATTCATTTTCTGAGTAAAACAGAAGTTTTTGAAGAATTTTAAATGTATGTACACAAATGTATATTGATGCTTTTTTTTTTGTATTTTTATTTTTTTTGTATTTTTATTTTTTGTGTAAAATAAAAAAAGTAAAGCACATCCACACACACACACACAACAGTTAAAGAAATGGGTAAAATGAAAGTTTGACCCTCATCATCGTTTTAAAAATCTTTTGTTTTGTTTAAAAGTTTTTAAAACAAAATGTCCCCAGCGGAGTCGCCAACTGAAATTACCCAGATCCGAGAGGCGCGTGATTGCGCCCCGGCATCTGGCATTCCGTTTTGTGCGTTGGTCGGCGGAGGTGTCTAGCTGTGTTTTTTGCTTTGTAGAGTCGCCACGCCGTTTTGATCAAGCCCAAAACATTGAGAAAAGGCATCAGTTTAAAAACTATTTTTGTGTGATGAGATTTTTGAGTTCGGAGGTCAGGTTACTCCTCGGGAAGAGAATATTAGAATATTAGAGCTCACCCGAGTCGCCTCGTAAAAACGAGTCTTTCGGTACCCCTTCTTTCTTTAACAGTTGTGTGTGTGTGTGTGCTTTTAAAAATGCATGCTGTATCGGATGTCTACATTGTACACTACGTATTGAAATGTATTGAAATAGTGTAGGAAGGAAGCCTTACCAATGTTGGTTCGTGTCTGTCTTCCGCTGGGGAATAGTATTTGAGGATGGAATAGTGTTTCAGGACGGACCGGGATTGCTTCGGGATGTGTCGGTTGTCTGCGGACAGAGCTTCAGTGTGCCTCGGGATTGTCGAGTTTGCACTCGGGCAGAGTTTCGGAGTGCGTTGGGATCGCAGGGATCATTCGGGCAGAGGTACGGCGTGCATCGGGATCGTCGGTTTGGCTTGGAAAGGGCCGGGACGCCTCGGGAAAGACCAGGCAAGGCTTCGGAGTACCATGAGGGGCCTCAGAATACCTCGAGAGTGCCTCAGGGCAGCGCGAGAGCGTCTCGGGAGCGCTCGGTAGGGCTTCGGAGCACCGCGAGGGAAGGGAGCTCGGAAGGCCCCGAAAGGAACCGAAAGGGACCGGGAGTGCCCCGAGGGGTCTTAGAAGGGGAGCCTGAAGGCTTAGGGAGAGAGGAGAAGAGGGAGATGTGAAAAATGAGGGAGGGGGAGCCCTCTATTTATAGTTTTGAAATTCGTGCAAGAAGGTCCGTACAGACCTTCCATGAAAACCAAAATTTTGGTTTTCCCAGATTTGAGGGAATAATGTGGACTTTAAGAGGATTTTGTCATAATTACGTCTGGTTGCAAAGAGGTCCGCTCGGATCACCTTCCATGCAAAGAGGTCCGTACGGATCATCTATGCTTTTCCAAATTTTCCAAAATTCCTAAAAAGTCCTTTTGTGCTTTTTTGTCCCAGAAAGGCCCCCCCTTGGTTTGGTTGGTGGGTTTTTTTGGTTTTTGAGGGTTACGGATGTTCGAGACTGCGTTTGCGTGAGTCTGCGGTGTTTCCCGTGCGTTCGAAAGAGAGTGATCCAGATTGGGATACTTACGAGCGAGCACATACACATACACTAAACATGATATCTGGCCCACTAGCAGTTAAGTAAAGTAATGAGCCAATCATACCTCGATATAAGATTTGATCAACCTTCTTACCTTTTAGATCTTTATCTAGCTTATTGTTGGTGGCCATTGGAGTATCGTATGCTTTTGCATTCTCTAGTCCAAACTTCTTTATCAACTCCTTGGTGTATTTGGCTTGGCTGAGGAAGATTCCTTCTTCACATTGTTTGATTTGAAGCTCGAGGAAGAATGTTAATTCTCCCACCATGCTCATCTCAAACTTGCTTTTCATTAGCTTCTCAAAACGCTTACAAAGTAACTCATTAGTAGAACCAAAAATAATATCATCAACATAGATTTGAACAAGTAAGGAATGATTATTGTATTTGGCAATAAAAAGAGTTGTATCGATTTTACCGCATTTAAATACTTTTTCTAGTAAAAATTTAGATAGAGTCTCATACCATGCCCTTGGAGCTTGCTTAAGTCCATACAAAGCTTTCTAGAGTTTGTAAACATGATTGGAAAATTTGGAGTCTTCAAATCTAGGCAGTTGGGTAACATACACGGTCTCTTGAAGTTCACCGTTGAGGAAAGCACTCTTCACGTCCATTTGATATAACTTGAACTGCTTGAAAGAGGCGTAGGCGAGGAACATTCTAATTGCTTCCAATCTTGCAACTGGAGTAAAGGTTTTGTCGTAGTTGATTCCTTCTTCTTACCTTTATCCTTGTGCAACCAACCTTGCTTTGTTTCTGGTGATGCTTCCATTCTCGTCCATCTTATTCCTAAACACCCACTTAGTTCCTATCACTCCTTGATCCTGAGGTCTAGGCACTAATGTCCAAACCTTGCATCTTTCAAACTGGTTGAGTTCTTCTTGCATAGCAACGACCCAACTGGAATCTTGGAGTGCTTCATCAATCTTCTTTGGTTCAATTTGAGATATCAAGGATGTATGCTCATCATAGTTTGATCTCCTTGTTTGAACATCGGAAAATAGATCACCAATCACATTAGAGAGAGGGTGACTGCTGACTTCTCTAACCTCTGAGGGTAAGTCTGGTTGGACTGAGGTTTGTTGAAGATCTTCAATTGGAACATCGTTAGATCCTTCAGCGAAGTCATGGAAGGTAAGTTGACGAAGAGGTTCAATAAGCTGGATGGGGAAATTTTCAACAACTTCTTCTTCCCTAGCAGTTGCATCTGGAGAATGAACTTCAGGTGCGATTTGATAATTTTGGTCTGAGGGAATTTCAGTTGAGGGTGCTGGATTTTGCGGTTGAGGTTCAGGTGCGGTTCTAGAACTTTCACCTGTTTCATTATGCTCAGTAAAATCATCAGCAACATTTGGAGCCATATGTGGCTCAAGGAGAGAATGTTCATCAAATGTAACATGGACAGACTCAACTATCTTTAAACTAGTTTTATTAAAAACACGAAAAGCTTTTGAATGTTTAGCATACCCAACAAAAATACCTTCATCGGCCTTGGCTCTGAATGTACCTCTATTTTCTCTTCCGTTGTAGATGATAAAGCATTTGCAGCCAAAGATCTTGAAGAATGCAATGTTTGGGGTTCTTCCTCTCCAAAGCTCATATGGAGTCTTGTTGTAGGTCTTGTTAATGAGGGAGCGGTTCTGAGTGAAGCATGCTATGTTGATTGCTTCAGCCCAAAAATACTGAGGCAGCTTGCCTTCAGAAATCATTATCTTTCTAGCCTCAATCAATGTCCTGTTCTTTCTTTCCACAACCCCATTTTGTTGTGGAACACCAGCAGTCGAGAAATTGTGATCAATCCCATGGTCATCACAATACTGAGCAACACCGTTGTTCTTAAATTCTGTTCCATTATCTGATCGAACACTAACAATGTCGTCTTCTTTTTGAGTTTGGAGCCGTCTAAAGAGAGAGGTTAAGATTTCATAGCAATCGTCCTTAATGATCATCATCTCAACCCATGTATATCTTGAATAATCATCCACCACCACTAAAGTATTTCTATTTCCTCCAATGCTGGCAGTGGTAACGGGTCCAAACAAATCTATGTGAAGCAGTTGTAAACATCTTACAGTTGAAGGTGCGGTCTTGCTGGTGAAAGACGACGCGGTTTGTTTACCAAGTTGACAAGCACTGCATTTCTCTGGATGGTGGTCAGCCACTTTGGGTAAACCACAAACGAGGTTTTCCCTTCCAATCTTTGCTAGATACTTGAAGTTCAAGTGGCTCAACCGCTTGTGCCATAGCCAACTATTCTCGCTCACATTTTTAGCTACAAAACAGAGATTAGTAATACTACATGCAGAATTAAGATCAATAATGTAAATATTACTCTTACGAATCCCTGTGAGTAGGGTGACTCCGGAAATGCTATCTTTGATAAAGCAATTTGAAGAGGTGAAGTTGCAAAGCATTCCTTTGTCGCAGAATTGAGAAATTGAAAGGAGGTTGTGCTTGATTCCTTCAACAAGAGAAACCTTCTCAATGGTTAGGTTTCCTCTCCTTATCACACCATATCCAATGGTTTTGCCTTTGTTTTTGTCACCAAAGGTTATAGACGGACCACTTGCTTCAATGACAACTTCGAGTAATGATCTATCTCCAGTCATATGTCTTGAGCAGCCACTGTCAAGATACCATTCATTATCCTTTGAGTGACCAGCCATTAAGCAGTGGACCTGAAAGATAAAAATTTAAAATGAGGTCCCCTTTTATTCCTTGGGTCCTGAGGTTAGCAACCTTTGACGACCCACACCTGTTTGACAGAAGGAGGTTTACTCTTCCTGGCATTGGGTGTGAATTGCAAAAGCATTCTGCAGCCTTGTGACCTAAATCATCACACACAGAACATTTATGAAAGCTATGGCTACATGAGGTTTTTCTAACTCCTTACTTTTCTTAGGATTAGCATGCGGTTTGGGAACTGCAGTTGTAGCCTTGACAAAGGTAGGTGTCTTTGGTTTGACAGCAATTTTTCTAGGAACACTCTTATTGCCTTTGAAAGCAGGAGGAGCGGTCGAAGAAGGGCGGTCAGCCTTGCAGTTGGACGCACCACCTACTCCACCAGGAGCGGTTGGAGTAGAGGTGCGGTCAGCTGCATAAGAAACCTCCTCTGCAGTTTTACTCTCTGAATCTTTTCCTTTCATCTGTGAGTTTTTCCCAAGCTGTTTCTTTGGGTAGACATAATGGAAGTTAAGTGGAGCCTTTTGTTCCTGTCCTTTACCCTTAGAACCAGCACGCTTCTCCTTAGGAATTTCTTTAGTTAGTTTTGAAATTTCCTCATTCTTTTCACAGCAGGATGCACACTTCAACTGCTCACTTGTTTGATATCCCAAACCTTCTTTATCATCATTGACATTTAGGGTATCTATAATTTGATCCAAGGTGACACATGACTTGATCCACCCATCAATAACCTTTTGGAGGTCGAGATTCTAGGCAACCAAATCATCATTCCTAAGTTGAAGTGCAGCAACCTTAGTTTCTAGGATGCGGTTTTGGTCAGCAAGAGGAGACATACTTTTAATTTGGTCTTTAAGATTGGAAATTTCAGACCTCATCACAGTTTTCTCCATCTTGTACTGAGAAAGTTCATCATGATCTAAACCTAAAGCTTTCTTAACATTAGAGAACTTTTGGATCATCATTTCAGCTTTCTTGAACATCCTTTCATGTTCCATGGGAGAAACTTCTTCCACCACCTTTTTCAAAATTTTCTTCTTTGGAGTGACTTTTGAAGGTAGAGCATTTTTAGGGAGGAAAACGGGACAAGAATACGAACAATTCCCTATTTTAATGCTGGGAGTAAGTTTCACATCATCATCCAATTTAAATTTGGAAATTTTTATAGGAGCCTCTTTATCCTCCATAACTAGCGACTCGATTGACTCATTATCTGAATCATCGGAAGCATCTGCAACTAAGCAGAGATTAACCTCTTCGGTTTCATCTTCACTTCCATCATCAGAATCTGTTTCAATTCAGGTAGCTAACTCCTTTGAGTTCTCTTCCTCTTCAGCAACCATTCCCTTGCGATGAGAAAATTTCGCAGGAGAGGTTATCTTTTTCATATATTCAAATCTTGGTTGTGGACACTCAGATGCAAAGTGACCAGGTTTCCTACAGTTGTAGCAAACTAGATCACCCTTTTTCTTTGTATCAGCAGCCTTGGAAAAAGTTGCTGGAGGTTTGCCTTTAGAAAATGATTTTGTGAAGGGTTTTGAAGATTTTCTAAATTTTTGAAATATTTTCACAAACATGGCAAAATCATCATCATCCATTTCGATGAGTGATGAGGTTGATATGGAAGAATCAGCGGTTTGGTTAGATGTGGTTGGTTTCTCCTCATATTCCACGACGGACATAGAAAGTGACTTGGTTTTCCCTTCAATCTCTTTAATGTGATTTAATTTAAGCTCATAGACTCTAAGATTTGTATACAAGTTACTTAACGACCAAGTATTCAAAACTTTGGAGTCTTCTAGAGATGTGGCTTTATTGACCCATCTCGAACCTAAAGCAGCTAGGAAAGTCATATTGATTTCCTTATCAGTTAATGTTTTGCCAAGAGATCTACATGCATTAACTACCTCAACATAGAGGTCGTAAGTCTGGCGCAAGGTTTCGTTGGATTTTCTGTTGAAGTTGTTGTAGGATCTTTCAACAGCATTGTAAGTACGCCAATCCAATTCGCGATCCCTTTTTAGGTGCATTTTAAATGATAAAATCGCACTAAGGGGCGTTTTGGTAAATTCCCGGTCCGTTCCGAGACTTCCGGAAATATTTTATATGTTTCTCGCGAAGGAAGTGTATTTTAGCATTTTTCCCGGACAAAAGGACCTAAAAGGAATTAATCAGTTTGGACCTTTTGGGTATTAACCCGGAATGTTCCAGAATCTGGTTTTGGCGCCAGAAACGGTTACGGACGTGGCCCGTCGTGCGACAGCTTGAGGCATGGAAATTGGGAGCAGGAGGTCGTGCGACCAATTAATCCCATTTCCAAATCTACGTATAAAATGCCAATTGCGTTCATTTGTAAAAGGGGCTCACACATATTTCACGCACAACACACACTCATTCTCTCCTTCTCTCTCAATACGTAACAACTCTCTCTCTCTCTCTCTCTCTAACCTCTCTCTATACGCAAACCAGTCCCCTTCTCTCTCTACTCGCAAACTCACCCTCTCCGGCCAAACCTTCTCCCAACCCCCTTTCTAAACACCTACCCTCTCAACCTTCACCACCGCCAAGCTTCTCCTCACCTGAATTCTCTCCCTACCCCAATCGCAATCGCCAACACAGACAACCTCCATTACCGGTGACCTCGACCCTAACCAATCCCTCTCCCTAAATCGCCTGAAACCTCACCGGAAAACCTCCAGTTCTCCCTCTACTCTCTCCCACGATCTCTCTCTCTGGATCGAACCTCTTCCTCACCGAAAAACTCAACCGAAGCTCTCTCTCAACTCCAATCAACCACTTCCTCGCTCAACTCTCTCCCTTCTAAACCGGTGACTTCATCCCAATCAACAGGCGACCTCAACACCGTTGAAACCTTCCTCTCTGGCCGAACCCAAAACCACAACCAATCTCCTTCTCGCTTCCTATTTGCCCTAAGTACGATTCCAAGCCAATTCAACGCACGTACTGGAGATTGCCCAAGCGACTCAATCTGATCTGTGCTCGTTCCGATCCCGAAGCTGAGTTGAAGAATTCGATACCTAACTTGGTATCGAATTTGTGGACTACGAGGGTAACGATTTCCTCAATTTCATCTCTTATTTACCTATTATTTGTCTCGTTGCAATTTATTCCCCGAACTTGATAATCATACTCCATCTGTCCCCCAATTATCAAGTCCCAACTGCCGATCTCTCTGTTTAATTGCTTTGCTTGGTATTGTTGATGTTCATAATGTGATATTGTGGAATTTGTTGTTTATTGGCCAAGGGAGTGTGGATCTCCCTATATCCACGTCCCCTTGGTCAATCTATTGTATATTCGTTGGTATCTGATTTGTTTTGGTATTGTTTTGGGATTTGAATTGTTATCTGTTGCTTCTGTATTTCAAAATGTAAGGTCCTCATAAGCGGTAAACATGTGTCACGTGACACATCGTGCCTAGCATGTCCTGTGTCACGCGACACATGGTGACCATCTGCAGAGGATCATCCTTTCAGTTGTAAATCTTGTTCTGATTGTCCTCGATGTAAAGTGGGACGTGGCCTCCCAGAGTCAATGGATTACAAGTTGTATTTTCCCCTTGTTGAGTAATAAAACAAAGCACTTTCATGCATTTTATATATATTTTGTCATACACATGTTGCACACACTTTCGAATGAATTGGATGTTGAACATTGAAAGACTCGTCTACGGACGAGGCGTGTTGGGTGAACTCTCGGTTCTTCCCAACACGTAACTTGACCCCGAACCCATTTTCTCTGTCAAAAAGGTTTTCAATGTTTCCTCTTAAAAACGGCGTGGCGACTCCTTTATTTTATAATTTTCGGGCGAGCGCACATTCAGTGGCGACTCCGCTGGGGACAATTGAAACTTGTTTTTTAAAAGTGGGTCAGACTGTCGTTCTTGTTCAACATTCACTTCATTCACTTGTGTGTGCTTTGTGTGTGACATTATATGTGTTGATTGCATTTTACGTGCTTTGCTTTATTCCTTTCCCCCCTTGTGTCCCATCTCTGGTGTCTGTTTTGTTGGTGCTGGGGCTGAGATATTGCATCGTGCTTGGAGGCTGGGGCTGATTTTGATTGTTGTTCAGATTCTGGCATTGGGACTTCTTCTGTCACGCGACACAATGTGTTTTGATTGTCCTGTGTAGCGCGACAGAAGGTGGTCATTCTGCAGCAGGGCTTGATTTCTCTGATACAGGTTGTGATTGTGGGGCAGTCCCCCATGATCGATTATCGATCCTTGATTATTATGCTTTGCGGGGATGTGTGTGTGAGTTGTTTTCCTTTTTTCCCCCTTTTCAAATAAAAATAAATCAAAAAAATCAAAAAATCATTTTTCGCAAATAATGGAATCTAGCCATCCCGCACACTACATCACGTAGATCTAGAACCCTCGGGTGCGATTGACGGCATCGCGGACGGCCATGAAATTCGCCTATGCTTGAGCGCCTAAAATCAAACCTATCCCCCTAGTGCGTTATAGGTGGCGCCACACTTTTAAACTTCACCCAAAACGGTTGGTTTTTGACACGACATTTTCAAATACATTAAAATGAATTGCTTCAAAAAATTTAAAAGGCTTTCGTACCTCCCCAAACCCTAGCACGTGTGGGCATGTTGCCATCGCAACATGGTTTCACGAGAGGACATGTCGTTCCCACGGCATGTTCTAACGAGAGATCATGTCGCTTTGTCAACGCGCACCGACGAGAGATCATGCCGGATTTTTCCTTGAAATTCTTCAGGAATACCCGTTATGCTGCCCAAATTTCTTCAGAAATTGGGGCTGCTCGTCCGTCCCATAGATGCTTCGGTTTTGTTTAGGTACTGTCGCCTATTATTAATTTTGAAACAACGCATTTGGTGTATTTGTGGATGATGTGTCATAGGTTCCCCAGATCTAGATTGCGTGAAATAAAGGATTAGCCTTTCCCAACCGGCTCTAGGACTTAAAAGACACCGATTTACACTTGAAGATTAATAAAGTGTTGCACGAGTCCGTCTCCTTTCCCGTCCTTCCCTCTCCCGTACCTCCTCAAAGATTCTCTATCCCTCCTCCTTATACACGCTCTCACCTCTTCACCTTTGCAAAGGTTACGGCAAGTTGGGTTTGCGCTCTCATTCCTGGCGCTCAGTAGTCCATATTCCTGAGGCGGAAGCGGCTCAAGTGCCCGAGCAGCTCGTTCATATGATGCGAGAATCCAAAACGCTCGGTGCGTAGAAGACTATGGCCCACGAATCTAGAAGTGCATATCCCATGGGTCAGCAGCAGAGTGCAAATGGTGCGTCCATCGAAAGCGAGCTACACTTGAAGATATTTTTCCTCGCAAGCGGGAGGCCCGGTTGTTTGCTCAGATTGCTAAAGATAAGGAGGGCGACTTGTGAATGACAAAGAGATCGAGAAGGGTCCTCACCGCACCGATGGCAACAATACTCTTCCTCCCGTCCGAATGTTGATGCAGTCAAACAAATCTCGTAGGGTCTAGAATGTCCATTGTTGGACATGAGTCTGTCGAGTCCAAGTTGGACCAATTTTTGCTTTGCAAGGATAAAATCTTTGTTTCTATTCTTGCTAGACTCGAGACATTACTAGTACACTGCGTTACACTTAATTGAAATGGTCTTATTCTAAATGATCACTTGTCTTGCCGCTCACCGACCAACGCTTTGAAATGGCTAATGTTTTAATTTGATCGGAGCGAGAAAATCGACTGATATCCCCATCTTGCGTCCCATATGCTCACACTTCTTTCATAATCTCGTTCGATGAATTTGCACGGATCTTCCGCGAAGTAAGCTTAAGCCAGCAATGAAGACTCAATCTCATTCGGATCATCCTAGGAGGCTGCAGTTGAAACCTCTTACCCCTAGGAAAACCTTTACCTTACCCTCACCTAAACAGATACCCTTTCATTTCAAGATCGGCACATTTTGAAACCCATTTAGCCATCACCCGAAGAAGAGGGACTATCCTTGAGGCTCCCGTGATTCAAAAGAAGAGTGACCGTCTCCAAGCTCAAGAACGGCGGAAAGCAATGATCCATCCTGGGGACTAGCTGAAATCCTCCTCTCAAAAGAAAAAAAGAGAGAGACAAAAATACAAAAAAAGAGAGTACAAAAAAAAAAAAAAAAAAAAATACAAAAAAAAAGAAAAGAAAAAAAGAAAGAGAGCCTAGTCCCCAATGATCCTCTCGGAGCGAAAGTCAAAAGATCCGGTCATTACTCAAAGAGGAGTCTCAGAGTGAGTAAAGAGACAGCACGGATGTCCCTCACCACTACCTCAACCAATTCCGGCCGTCCTCTCGATTTTAGAGGACATTCCCATCCCATTACCCTTACCTTTGCCTTGACCAAAGCCAAGATTGACCTCTCATTCTTAAAGGCATTGAAAATGAAATCATGGATTCCCCCACCATAGAAATCCCAAACACATACCCAAGAGCCAACCTCTCATTTTTAGAGGTACAGCCAGCAAAAAGCCTAGCCGATCTCTCATTTTAAGAGGTCATGATATCCCAAATCACCCGAAGACAGATCGAAATCCCGAAGCCCAGCCAGCTTGATTACCGGATAGCAGTTTCATTCCAATATCGTCGAGATCTAAAACAAATTATTGCTTAAAGCGGAGCCAAGTCCATCCCGGCTCAAAAGATTATCAAGTGAAGATTGTGCAAATTTCGTCCGTTCATTCGACGTTGTATGTGAGCATATTTCATTTCTACTCCGCAAACACTCGCCGTGGACGTCCCAATGGGGCTTCGCATCTGTGTCTCCCATCGACACTCTAAGAGGACATATTTTTCAATTCTTAAAATCTTCGAAGGTCCTCACATCCCCGAACTTCATCGTTCATTCTTTTCATTCGGGATAAACTCGAACTACGGCGACCTGAGCTCCTCCTATGGAGGGGAACGTAGGCAACCATAATTGGTCCGGTCGAAATCACAAACAAATCTCAGAAAATCTGGTCTCCTCAAGGGCCGTCCCTATACACAGATCCTTCGTTTCGTCTTTCCAAATTTGATCTCGATATCAGTGGGCTTTCTCCTCAGGATTGATATAAAATATTTGCTCATATCAGCTTTGGCGATTGACTAACCCGAACATCAATAAAGGGTTTTAAGCAGCTTTGTGATCATCACGAATAAGATAGGTCTTCAAGTGTCTCGACAAGTCTTCTCTTGCTACATCATAGGAAGATAGAGCTAAACACCGTTTCGGTCAGCAGGGGCTTCCATACACTTCTCCACACCTTGTGATGCTTATACTCTCTCAAAAGAGTCGAACCCAAAGCGAGAGTGTCATACACAGAACTCGGGATTCATTTCCCACCCTCGAAGGATGTGCCCCTGCACGTAAACACTTCCGAGTCTTGTCCAGTGACTGATTGATTGCGGTTTGAAATGATGAATTGCCTCTGTGGCCACAAGATGACTCTGCCTGCGATGAAGCTTCATGGAATATCCTCAAGCTGGGGCTTTGGTTAAGGTATCCCTCCGGCTCTCCTTATCGATTCCCTCCAAGATTGCTTTGCTTGCCAGCTGGGGCTTCGCCAAACCAGATTGCTCTTTGCCCCCTCTCGCCGCTTTGCATCTCAGATGCGCGATATACTTTGTCCTCACTAGCAATGGACCCGCTGCAATCTATACTCTCGGGAGCGTCCCCGACTTGCCTAGCGGCACCATATCATTTTTCCACCTCACGGGAGAGGGTCCACCTCATTATAAACACCTTTCGTTCCATACACAATCCCTCATAGCATAATGACTACCTACATATCTGCTCACCAAGCCGTGCCAAACCCCTACTCCCTATTCTCCCCAGTTGAGATGGACTTGTGCAACAAAAGATTAATAATGCATAAGCAAAAAGACTAATAAAATGCTAAGTGCCTAGAAGTGTTGTGTTTCTCCCCCCGCAGAGTACAATAATCAGGTGATCGTAATGTGATCATGAGGACTGCCCCTCGAATCGCAATCTTGGGCAAGGATTCCAAATCCTACAGGTGGCAGACCCCGCCTCTATTATCTTCATAAGGCCCAGAACTACGACCGGCTTGATTCCCTTAAGGGATACGTAGGAAACCTTTCTCCAAATGTCCAGCCATCTGATCTCACCAGCATCATATGAAAGAGCCCCAACTGCCCAAGAATCCAGGCAATAATGCTCACTGAACCTCGAAGATCCGGCCTCGGCCAAAGCCGAGACAAAGAAGCCGTACCTATGTTAGTCTCTCCCGGCGGTGCGCAACTGCACCCGGTTGCCCCAAAGCACCAAGAGGAACCTGCTCCCTGGCAAGCAAAATTCCAATGATTAGTGGCCCCAAAGCACCAAGAGGAACCTGCTCCCTAGTAAGCAAAGTTCCAAAGATCAGTAGCCTCAAAGCACAGACAAAAGCAGAGTCCCCGGCTTACCAAGTGAAGCTCAGGACACAAAAGATAACCGACGAAAGGAAAAGAGAAAAGACCGTCCAACATTCAGCAAAACCAGCGAACTGTAGGTGTTAGTGCCCTAGGCCTATAGAGATAGACCTTTATGTAATGTCATTGCTTATTTATATATGAGATTGTTTCTTTTGATTATTATATGTGTTTGCATGTTTACATTAATAATTGTGTCCCTAGTACTTATGAAGCACTAGTATGAAGTCTAATGGATAATCATGTGATGATTATATGCATAGAGATGCACATTAGATTCATGGGTACTTGTTAGTGAACAAGGTACTGGACTTGACCCATTATGAGATTTATGTCATGGTCATATGTCATAAATAAATCTCATATAGTCATATCATTGATATCCTTTGACCTGAGATTATCATCGTCTTCCACTCGATGAATATCATGTTTGATATAGTTTAACGTTGTCTTTAACCGGACAACAATAAGGGCTATCATTGGCATGATATGATTCTTGTTGGGAAGAATGATAAGTCAAGATGGAAACTTGTCCCTCGTAAAGAGAGATGTTTGCTTGGCCACTCGTGAGTAAGATTGATGTAGTGCATGGCCATGCCCGAATGAATTAATATGATTAATGTCATTCGATTAATCAATTTACTTGGTAACGAGAAAGCATTGAACAATATGAGTTGACGTGGACCATGACTCATGTTCAATATAACATCGTGTGACAATGGGATTGTGATATGTTCTATGTAGGAAAAACGAACTTAATATTATATTATTTGGGTAGGCATGATGGCTTGCTAGAGTCCGCTCATGTCTTATGAGGATCGATGTGATCGAACTCATTGCCAACATAATATAGTCCTATGGGGTCACACGCATCGAACGAATTGACAAAATGGAATTATGGAATTCTGGTGTGTTGGGCGACCGCCCAATGTGCTATGGGCGACCGCCCATCTTATTTGGAAAATCGGGCATTGGAGTCTGGACACATGGGCGACCGCCCATGTGCCTATGAGCGACCGCCCACGATGGTTTTCGAATAAGGGTTTAAGGCTCTGGACACATGGGCGACCGCCCATGTGCCTATGAGCGACCGCCCACATGGGTTTTCGGAGGAAGGATTAGGCTCTGGACACATGGGCGACCGCCCAGGTCCCTATGGGCGACCGCCCATGTGCCACTGAAATGCCGAAAACCGTTTTTCTCAAGGGTTTTTAATAGGGCACAGTATTTATAAAGTATAAATACTCTCCTTTATCAACCCTAGCAGCCAAGTGACGAATTTTGAGTTTAGAGAAACCCAAAATTGAGAACCCTTTTCAATTGTGAATTGAAATCATCACACCAATTCCATAATACACTTAGATTGAAAGTGTTTCAATCGAAGGATCTAGCAATCCTCCTAGAAAGAGTTCTAGGGTTCGTTCATCGCGTGGATACTCGTGGAGGATCTTCGCTTCTCAAGATCTTTTGTTCGTGATTCAAGGATCGTATATTGAAGACTTGCAAACTCTTCAATATGGAGTTGGAACACGTATATCAACGACAAAGGCAATCAAGGTTGGTAACCCTAATTCATAATTCTTAATTATTCATCTAGAACGATTCTAGGGCTTTGGGTATTCGAGTTATTTGCAATTTTCCGGCCGCGCATGGACCCTCGAAACCCAACAAAGGGTATCGAGCCCCGTTCATGATGTTTAGTTAGATAATCATGATAATTGTGTAATGTGATTATATGGATTTTCATGATGAATATGATTTAGAATGTGAAATTGTATGAGTTTTACTTTTGAAGTAATTGTATATAGTGATATACCATGATTATGAAATTGTAATATGTGATTAATATGATTAATCTAGGTCATGGGATGTTAAATTCATTAATATGATTAATATGATTAATCTAGGATATTTGTGAAGTATTACTTGGTATATGGGTTGGACACCAAAACCTTCCCCACAGGCACTTCGATGGAAGTGTGGGATAACCTTGGAGCACGTGGCCGCGTACTAGTAATTACTGACCAAATGTGATTTGTGTTGTATCATTCCAAGTTCATAATTATGCTCATATAGTTTTTCATGAATCAACCATGCCATGTTAATTGATAAACATGAAAAATTGAACCTTCTTTGAAATTTTGAGTTTGTTTATGCTACCCACTTTAAACACTTGTGAGTACACGGGTAGTTTTATGTGGGCTCGCCATAGCGAGGCGCATTAATTCTATCTTTGTATGATCAAGATGAGCAAATAGTGATTGCTATACGTTTAAAATGGTTGAACTCAATAAGGCTATCAAAACAGTTTTGGGCCTAAGGCATAAGATGAGATTGAAACATGTGACATATGATGTCTATAATCTCATAAAAGATCTAAGAGTCATATGTTGATATGATTGATAAATGTTATCTACCTTTTTAGTTTAATTTTGAGCAGTCGTGCCATAGCCGACTTGAAATTAAATTAAAGTTGGGTCTTAGCCTATTAAATTATATTATGCATGTTTGTATATGAAGGTTATATAATTTAGTGGGAGTATTTGTGAAATACATTATTTAATCTCTTAAATGAAATTGGTGCTTATATATGTTTATATCTTGTTGCATATCTTTGTAGATCAATGGCCGCTAACACTAATCGAATTTGTCATCGCGATCGATCCTTGAGAAGGACAAGTTAGAAGAGAATGGCAACAACTATGTGGATTGGATCCGCTGTTTGGGAATTGTTCTCAAACAGAAAGGAAGTTGTACATTCTCGATGGACCCATTCCTCCCGAGCCTGCCGCTAATGCACCCAAAGTCGAAAGGGACCAACATAAGAAACATGTTGATGATTCTATAGATGTTGGTTGCACGATCTTGGCTACTATGTGTAAGGCCCTTCGAAGGACCTTGTACACATGGAAGCTTATGATTTGGGAAATCATTTAAAGGAAATGTTCCAGTTGCAAGCACGTCAGGAAAGGTTTGACACTATGAAGGCTCTTCATTCATGCAAGATGATTGAAGGACAACCTGTTGGGCCTCATGTGTTGAAAATGAAGGGTCACCTCGAGCACCTTGAGAGGCTTGGATATCCTATCCGAGTTAGAGGCGCTACGGATATGATATTGCATTCACTCCCTGAGAGTTATAATCAGTTCGTTCTGAATTATAACATGAATGGGATGAATAAATCTCTGTCTGAATTGCATGGGATGCTAAAGAATGCGGAGAACAATATCACCAAGAAAACCAATCAAGTGTTGATGGTGAACAAAGGAAAAGGGTTCAAGAAAAACAAGGGTAAAGCAAAAGTTGCTAAACCGGAGGCAAAGGTTGCCGTTGTTGAGAAGCCTCAACCCAAATCCCAAAAGGATGCGGTATGCTACCATTGCAATGAAACTGGGCATTGGAAGCGTAACTGCAAAGCTTATCAGGAAGGGCTGAAGAAGAAGGGCAATGTGATTGCCACGACTTCAGGTATCTATATGATAGATGTTCTACTTTCTACTTCTAGTTCTTGGGTATTAGATACCGGATGTGGATCTCACATTTGTCTAAATGTGCAGGGACTTAAGAATAGAAGGTCGCTCAAAGAGGGTGAAGTAGATCTGCGGGTTGGAAATGGAGCAAGAGTTCTTTGCATTGGCCGTAGGGACTTACGAAGTCACTTTACCTAGTGGATTAATTTTAGTTTTAAATAAGCTGTTATTATGTTCCGGATTTGAGCGTAAACATTATTTCTATTTCATGTTTAGACAATGAGGGTTACAATTTTCTTGTTGCGAATAAGAAAGTTTCAATTTATTTGAATGACATGCTTTATTGTGTTGCTTCATTCTTTTAATGGCCTTTATGTCTTGGATGTTGATAATAATGTTGAGAATGTTTATCATGTTAGTAAGAAATCTAAACCAAATGATGTGAACAACACATACAAATGGCATTGCCGTCTTGGTCACATAAACGAGAAACGCGTATCTAAACTCCACAAAGATGGATATTTAGACTCATATGATTATGAATCATATGATGTTTGCGAAGTCTTGTTTATTGGGCAAGATGACTAAAGCTCCTTTTACTAAGAGTAGTGAAAGGGCTAGTGATTTATTGGCTCTCATACATACGAGATGTATGTGGACCAATGAATAGCATTGCTAGGGGAGGATTTCGGTACTTCATAACGTTCATGATGACTTCTCCAGATATGGCTATGTCTATCTGATGAAGTACAAAAGTGAAGCATTTGAGATATTTAGAATATTTCAAAATGAGGTACAAAATCAACTTGGCAAAACTATTAAAACCATTCGATCCGATCGAGGTGGTGAATATTTAAGCCAAGAATTTGACGATCATCGAAAAGTTGTGGAATTGTTTGCAACTTACTCCACCCGGAACACCACAATGGAATGGTGTATCCGAGAGGAGAAATCGAACTCTATTAGATATGGTTCGATCGATGATGAGTCAAGTTAACCTTCCTATTTCTTTTTGGGGACATGCTGCTGGAAGCAGTTTGCTTTCACGCTTAATAAGGTCCCTACTAAATCGGCTCCTAAAACCCCACATGAGATGTGGTATGGAAGAAAGCCTAGCTTATCTTTCATGAAGATTTGGGGTTGTGAAGCTTATGTAAAGAAATTAGTTTCTGAACATAAACTTGCACCTAAATCTGACAAATGCATTTTCGTTGGTTATCCTAAGGAAACGAAAGGATATCTATTTTACAACCAATCCGAGAACAAAGTGTTTGTTGCTCGTAATGGTGTCTTTCTAGAGAAAGAGTTTCTCTCTAAAGAAACTAGTGGGAGTAAAATTGATCTTGAAGAAATTCAAGAACCCGAAAATGACAAGGAACCGATAGTTGAGACGGAACCAAGTTCACAAGCTGTTGTGGAACCGGTTCAAGATACACAAGTTCTTCGCAGATCGGATAGGATACGATCCGAACCTGAGAGATATGGATTTCTCATGACGGAAAGTAATCAAGTAGAAATCATTGAGAATGATGAACCTACTTCCTATCAAGAGGCGATGTCCACTCCTGATTCGGATAAGTGGCTAGGAGCCATGGAATCCGAAATCAAATCCATGTATGACAATCAAGTTTGGAACTTGATTGATCCACCCGAAGGTGTAAAAACCATAGGGTGCAAGTGGGTTTTCAAAAAGAAAACCGACATGGATGGGAAGGTACATACTTATAAGGCTAGGCTAGTTGCTAAGGGGTATAGGCAGATTCATGGCGTTGACTATGATGAAACCTTTCGCCCGTAGCAATGCTTAAGTCTATTAGAATCTTAATTGCCATAGCCGCATATTACGACTATGAGATATGGCAAATGGACGTCAAAACAGCGTTTCTTAACGGAAACCTACTTGAGGATGTATACATGATACAGCCTGAAGGGTTTGTCGATCCAAAAGGTTCTAACAAAGTGTGTAAGTTGCAGAGATCCATTTATGGATTGAAGCAAGCTTCCCGGAGCTGGAATCTACGTTTTGATGAATCAGTCAAAGAGTTTGGCTTCATCAAAAACGAAGATGAGCCTTGTGTATACAAGAAAATAAGTGGGAGCATAGTGCTATTTCTGGTGTTATATGTCGATGACATCTTGCTCATTGGAAACAATGTTCCTGCACTCGAGACTGTTAAGTCTTGGTTAGGAAAATGTTTTTCAATGAAAGATATGGGTGAAGCGGCTTATATCCTTGGTATCAAGATCTATAGAGATAGATCAAGAAGGATGATTGGTTTGAGTCAAAGTACGTATATTGACAAGGTCCTTAGAAGATTCCGCATGGAAAATTCTAAGAGAGGGAACTTGCCAATGGGACATGGCATTACTCTTAGCAAGACTCATTGTCCTAAGACAAATGATGAGCGAAAGAGGATGAGTGATATTCCATATGCTTCGGCAATTGGATCTATCATGTATGCCATGTTGTGTACTAGACCCGATGTCTCGTATGCTCTAAGCGCAACGAGTAGATACCGATCCGATCCTGGTGAAAACCATTGGATAGCAGTCAAGAATATCCTTAAGTACTTGAGAAGAACTAAGGATGTATTCTTGGTATTTGGAGGAATGGAAGATGATCTGGTTGTAAAGGGTTACACAGATGCAAGCTTCCAAACCGACAAAGATGACTATAGATCGCAAATGCAGGTTTGTGTTTATGCTAAATGGAGGTGCCGTTTGTTGGAAGAGTTCCAAGCAAAGCACCGTTGCCGATTCTACAACGAAGCCGAATACATAGCAAAGCATCGGATGCGGCTAAGGAGGCGGTTTGGATCAAGAAGTTCGTTAGTGACTTAGAAGTCGTTCCGAGTATCACTAACCCGATAGAGCTGTTACGTGACAATAATGGTGCTATTGCCCAAGCAAAAGAACCAAGGTCACATCGGCCCGATCCAAACACATTTTGAGACGTTTTCACCTCATTCGAGAAATATGTGAAAGGGAGGACGTCAAGATATGCAAAGTACCAACAGATGACAATATTTCGGACCCTCTTACCAAGCCTTTGCCACAAGCTAAACATGATGGTCATGTTAGGTCCATGGGTATAAGATACATGAGTGATTGGGCCTAGTGCAAGTGGGAGGCTTGTAGGTGTTAGTGCCACTAGGCCTATAGAGATAGACCTTTATGTAATGTCATTGCTTATTTATATATGAGATTGTTTCTTTTGATTATTATATGTGTTTGCATGTTTACATTAATAATTGTGTCCCTAGTACTTATGAAGCACTAGTATGAAGTCTAATGGATAATCATGTGATGATTATATGCATAGAGATGCACATTAGATTCATGGGTACTTGTTAGTGAACAAGGTACTGGACTTGACCCATTATGAGATTTATGTCATGGTCATATGTCATAAATAAATCTCATATAGTCATATCATTGATATCCTTTGACACGAGATTATCATCGTCTTCCACTCGATGAATATCATGTTTGATATAGTTTAACGTTGTCTTTAACCGGACAACAATAAGGGCTATCATTGGCATGATATGATTCTTGTTGGGAAGAATGATAAGTCAAGATGGAAACTTGTCCCTCGTAAAGAGAGATGTTTGCTTGGCCACTCGTGAGTAAGATTGATGTAGTGCATGGCCATGCCCGAATGAATTAATATGATTAATGTCATTCGATTAATCAATTTACTTGGTAACGAGAAAGCATTGAACAATATGAGTTGACGTGGACCATGACTCATGTTCAATATAACATCGTGTGACAATGGGATTGTGATATGTTCTATGTAGGAAAAACGAACTTAATATTATATTATTTGGGTAGGCATGATGGCTTGCTAGAGTCCGCTCATGTCTTATGAGGATCGATGTGATCGAACTCATTGCCAACATAATATAGTCCTATGGGGTCACACGCATCGAACGAATTGACAAAATGGAATTATGGAATTCTGGTGTGTTGGGCGACCGCCCATGTGCCTATGAGCGACCGCCCATCTTATTTGGAAAACCGGGCATTGGAGTTCTGGACACATGGGCGATCGCCCATGTGCCTATGAGCGACCGCCCACGATGGTTTTCGAATAAGGGTTTAAGGCTCTGGAGACACGACGGCGACCGCCCGTATGCTATGAGCGACCGCCCGCTCACGTATGGGTTTTCGGAGGAAGGATTAGGCTCTGGACACATGGGCGACCGCCCAGGTCCCTATGGGCGACCGCCCATGTGCCCTGAATGCTGAAACCGTTTTTCTCAAGGGTTTTTAATAGGGCACAATATTTATAAAGTATAAATACTCTCCTTTATCAAACCTAGCAGCCAAGTGACGAATTTTGAGTTTAGAGAAACCCAAAATTGAGAACCCTTTTCAATTGTGAATTGAAATCATCACACCAATTCCATAATACACTTAGATTGAAAGTGTTTCAATCGAAGGATCTAGCAATCCTCCTAGAAAGAGTTCTAGGGTTCGTTCATCGCGTGGATACTCGTGGAGGATCTTCGCTTCTCAAGATCTTTTGTTCGTGATTCAAGGATCGTATATTGAAGACTTGCAAACTCTTCAATCTGGAGTTGGAACACGTATATCAATGACAAAGGCAATCAAGGTTGGTAACCCTAATTCATAATTCTTAATTATTCATCTAGAACGATTCTAGGGCTTTGGGTATTCGAGTTATTTGCAATTTTCCGCTGCGCATGGACCCTCGAAACCCAACACGAACTACCAAGCAAAAGGAAAGCAGTAGCGTGAATCCCTCGGCAGCTACACTTATCCCCAGCAGAGCCAAAGAAGTAGCATGAGCCCCCTAGCAGCTACACTTATCCATCACCAACAGCAACGGTAGTCTAAGACTCTCCGACAGCTACAGGTGAGCACAGCACAGGTATGAAAGCATGTCTCAGTCAATTACTTTGCTAGAAGCATAATCCCTTTTAGGTCAAGAGACCTTCAAATAATCCCTTTTAGGTCAAGAGACCTTCAAATAATCCCTTTCAGGTTGAGACGCCTTCAAATGATCTCGTTTAGGTCAAGAGACCTTCAAATAATCTCTTTTAGGTTGAGATGCCTTCAAATAATCTCGTTTAGGTCAAGAGACCTTCAAATAATCCCTGTCAGGTTGAGATACCTTCCAATAATCTCGTTTAGGTCGAAAGACCTTCAAATGATCCCTTTTAGGTCAAGAGACCTTCAAATAACCCCTTTTAGGTCAAGAGACCTTCAAATAATCCCCTTTCAGGTTGAGACGCCTTCAAATAATCTCGTTTAGGTCAAAAGACCTTCAAATAATCCCTTTCAGGTTGAGATGCCTTCAAATGATCTCGTTTAGGTCAAGAGACCTTAAAATAATCCCTTTCAGGTTGAGATGCCTTCAAATGATCTCGTTTAGGTCAAGAGACATTCAAATAATCCCTTTCAGGTTGAGACGCCTTCAAATAATCTCGTTTAGGTCAAAAGACCTTCAAATAATCCCTTTTAGGTTGAGATGCCTTCAAATGATCTCGTTTAGGTCAAGAGACCTTCAAATAATCCCTTTCAGGTTGAGATGCCTTCAAATGATCTCGTTTAGGTCAAGAGACCTTAAAATAATCCCTTTCAGGTTGAGATGCCTTCAAATGATCTCGTTTAGGTCAAGAGACCTTCAAATAATCCCTTTCAGGTTGAGATGCCTTCAAATGATCTCGTTTAGGTCAAGAGACCTTCAAATAATCCCTTTCAGGTTGAGATGCCTTCAAATGATCTCGTTTAGGTCTAGAGACCTTAAAATAATCCCTTTCAGGTTGAGATGCCTTCAAATGATCTCGTTTAGGTCAAGAGACCTTAAAATAATCCCTTTCAGGTTGAGATACCTTCAAATGATCTCGTTTAGGTCAAGAGACCTTCAAATAATCCCTTTCAGGTTGAGTGGTATGAGTCCCTCCGGCATCCACGAGAAGAAGCAGCAATAGTGTGAGACCCTCCGGCAACTATCCTGCACGAGAGAAGTGGTATGAGACCCCTGGCATCCACAAAAGACCTGTTGCAGCATGAGACCCTCCGGCAGCTACAACTCGTCAACAGCGATAGCATGAGACCCCCCGGCAGCTACTCGCAAAAGTACCAGTTGCAGCATGAGATCCTCCCGGCTATAGCCTACAACCCGTGAGAAAGGAAGCAACTATCCGACCCTACGTAAAATCACAGGTAAGCACAAAGAAAGGTATGAAGATACGTCTCTACTCCTTTCCCGGCTTAGGAATTTAATTTTGGTATTTCCGAACTACGATTTGGCTTGATTCCCTTGTTCAAGGGATACGTAGGAATCCTTTCTCGAAAGGTCCAACCATAATTTCCCCTTCTCACCCTTCTAGCCCGTTACCTTATCCCTTGATGCTCATTGGGATTGGGTCTTATTTTATCGACAACCCCACTTTTTCCAAAAGTGACGTTCTTGAGGGCTCTAAGTACGCCAATCCAATTCACGATCCCTTTTTAGGTGCATTTTAAATGATAAAATCGCACTAAGGGGCGTTTTGGTAAATTCCCGGTCCGTTCCGAGACTTCCGGAAATATTTTATATGTTTCTCGCGAAGGAAGTGTATTTTAGCATTTTTCCCGGACAAAAGGACCTAAAAGGAATTAATCAGTTTGGACCTTTTGGGTATTAACCCGGAATGTTCCAGAATCTGGTTTTGGCGCCAGAAACGGTTACGGACGTGGCCCGTCGTGCGACAGCTTGAGGCATGGAAATTGGGAGCAGGAGGTCGTGCGACCAATTAATCCCATTTCCAAATCTACGTATAAAATGCCAATTGCGTTCATTTGTAAAAGGGGCTCACACATATTTCACACACAACACACACTCATTCTCTCCTTCTCTCTCAATACGTAACAACTCTCTCTCTCTCTCTAACCTCTCTCTATACGCAAACCAGTCCCCTTCTCTCTCTACTCGTAAACTCACCCTCTCCGGCCAAACCTTCTCCCAACCCCCTTTCTAAACACCTTCCCTCTCAACCTTCACCACCGCCAAGCTTCTCCTCACCTGAATTCTCTCCCTACCCCAATCGCAATCGCCAACACAGACAACCTCCATTACCGGTGACCTCGATCCTAACCAATCCCTCTCCCTAAATCGCCTGAAACCTCACCGGAAAACCTCCAGTTCTCCCTCTACTCTCTCCCACGATCTCTCTCTCTGGATCGAACCTCTTCCTCACCGAAAAACTCAACCGAAGCTCTCTCTCAACTCCAATCAACCACTTCCTTGCTCAACTCTCTCCCTTCTAAACCGGTGACTTCATCCCAATCAACAGGCGACCTCAACACCGTTGAAACCTTCCTCTCTGGCCGAACCCAAAACCACAACCAATCTCCTTCTCCCTTCCCCTGCTGCCAAGTCTGTTCCAAGCCAATTCAACGCACGTACTGGAGATTGCCCAAGCGACTCAATCCGATATGTGCTCGTTCCGATCCCGAAGCTGAGTTGAAGAATTCGATACCTAACTTGGTATCGAATTTGTGGACTATGAGGGTAACGATTTCCTCACTTTCATCTCTTATTTACCTATTATTTGTCTCGTTGCAATTTATTCCCCGGACTTGATAATCATACTCCATCTGTCCCCCAATTATCAAGTCCCAACTGCCGATCTCTCTGTTTAATTGCTTTGCTTGGTATTGTTGATGTTCATAATGTGATATTGTGGAATTTGTTGTTTATTGGCCAAGGGAGTGTGGATCTCCCTATATCCACGTCCCCTTGGTCAATCCATTGTATATTCGTTGGTATCTGATTTGTTTTGGTATTGTTTTGGGATTTGAATTGTTATCTGTTGCTTCTGTATTTCAAAATGTAAGGTCCCTGCAAACGGTAAACATGTGTCACGCGACACATCGTGCCTAGCATGTCCTGTGTCACGCGACACATGGTGACCATCTGCAGAGGATCATCCTTTCAGTTGTAAATCTTGTTCTGATTGTCCTCGATGTAAAGTGGGACGTGGCCTCCCAGATTCAATGGCTTACAAGTTGTATTTTCCCCTTGTTGAGTAATAAAACAAAGCACTTTCATGCATTTTATATATATTTTGTCATACACATGTTGCACACACTTTCGAATGAATTGGATGTTGAACATTGAAAGACTCGTATAAGGACGAGGCGTGTTGGGTGAACTCTCGGTTCTTCCCAACACGTAACTTGACCCCCGAACCCATTTTCTCTGTCAAAAAGGTTTTCAATGTTTCCTCTTAAAAACGGCGTGGCGACTCCTTTATTTTATAATTTTCGGGCGAGTGCACATTCAAGCATATAATTTGTTCTCCTTGCACTCATCATCACCTTCGAGGTAGCTCTCTATGGCATCCCACATCTACTTTGCGATTTTTAAGTACATCACCTTTTGAAGGGCTGAAACGGGAAGGGTTCCAGAAATGATGTGCCTTGCTTTACTGTCTAAGGCAGCTAATTTTTTCTCTTCATCAGACCACTCGCCTTTTGGCTTTTGAACTTCTAGAGTTTCTGCACTGGTGTTTGGATTGGTGTTGGCCTTCATGGGAACGAACGGGCCATTTGTCACGCATTCCACCAGCATCTCATCAATAGTCTCCAAATGAATAAGCATTCGGACTTTCCATCAAAGTGGTCTTCGTCCAAAATGGGAACGTGTGAATAGTTAACAGTTGTCATTGTTTTTGAGTTTGCCATATCGAATCGGCACACAAGTTGTTAAGCTTGAAAAACAGTGGTTTTATAAATGTGTTTGCTCTGATACCACTTGTTGGTCCCAAAGGTGGCAACAAGGGTGAAAAACAGCTAGAGGGGGGGGTGAATAGGTGTTACAAAATTTTTGCCCTCTTTTGAAAACTCAACCTCTTGGCTTACAAAACCGCTTGCAGTCAATAAGAAACTGCAAGTAGAGTTGCAAAATGCACAGCGGAGTATTTAGTATTACAAAGCGGTTTTAGAGGTGCGGTTTTGGTAAGCGGTTTTCAGTGCAGTTATAAAACTGAAAAGTGAGGTTTGACAAAGTTAACTCCAAACACAATTCACAATTATGGATAACTGTAAATAAGATCAAACAGAGATAAATATAGATAATTAGTAAGCACAGTAAATAAAATGCAGAAATAAAAGAACACAATATTTGGAGTGGTTAAATCGTTAAACGATCTACGTCCACTACCAAGATGGTTAGTCTTGGATTTTCTAAGAGTGATTTTATATTGAGTATGAGAGATTACAAAGTACAAAGTACAATACTCAGATTTAAAATCTATTCTATGAAGATCAAATCCTAGACTATAATCGGTGTATCTCAAATGAATAATCTATGTGATTAAACAAGTGAGGTGTGTGTGTGTACAAGATCAAGGCTCTTTAGATCTATGAGATGTAGAGCACAATGATTCTTGATGTGTATAAGGCTTGATTTCTGAGCTGGAAAATATTTCTTGAAGTAGGAAGATGAAGATTCAGAGGACTGGAAATTTTCTGGGCAGAGCTTCAACTTCGTATGAGCACACAGCACTTTCAATTTTTTCAAGCAATCTTCAAGTGATGAAGATTAGGGGTATTTATACCCAAGCACCAAGGAACTAGCCGTTGGACACAGCTGTAGCAAGTACTGTACTGGTGCTTTCTGATTGGTCCACAAATTTACCTTTTGTCACTTGTTCAGAACTTGCAGTTAAAGCTGATCAGACTTCAGCTGCAGTTAAGGAGAGAATGACACCTGTCACCTTTTCAAGATCCTTGCAGATCTTGTCTGACATTGAATCACGTGACAAGATTTGGTGTTTGACTTTTGTCATTGCTGACGTGGATTCCAACAGTCATAAAGTGGTTCACTTCAAGTCTTCAATCATTGAATGCGGTCTGGTGTGAGGCGATTGTAACAAGAGCGGTTACACTAGAGAAGGTTTCATCAGTGCAGTTAAGATATTGGAACTGCATTGCAAATGCGGTTCACTTCAAGGCAGTTGCATTGAGTTAGTCAAGGAGCGGTTTCAGACAAAGGAATTCCTCACAGCAATTGTATAAAGCGGTTTGCAAGTGAGGTTTTGATGGTGCGGTCTGAAACTACTTTGAGCTGCAACCTCATATCCAATGAGTCTTGTGCCAGTCTTCAAGCCTAATTTAACCTATTCTATAAAATGGACTTAGCTAAAAAATTGAAGTCTAAGCTTATTACATAGGTGCCTAAAGTTCTTAAAATAGAGATGAGATTATGGTATCAATCAAATCTAATCTAAAGCTAGGAGGGTTAAAATATGCATACCCAACGGAGGGAATGAGAGATGGGCAGTTAGCGCATGCGACATATCGGACTTTTTCTCCCAAAACAAATTTGGGGATGGGGTATTTTAAGAGTAAAGTATTTTTTGCCCCTCGTACTATGGCCCAACATCAATTTGAGATACGTACTGCTGAAACAACAAACATATAACATGTATTAATGTTTTATTAGTCAAATTAACCAATATTCCTAACGCCCGTTAAAAAATTAACGAGACAGTCCTAGTAGTCAATTGTTGACTATGTCAATGCTTACATGGCACTGACTGGACAAACTAATAAATTAATTTTAAAACATATGTTACTATAATTAAATGTACAATATTATTATCAGTTAATGATTTTTTAGTAAAAAGAAATTAAAAAAAACTATGCACAGTTTAACCACTACACAATTTATCAAACTGAAAAAATATTTTTTTGGTTAAAATTAAATTGTTATTTTATTTATTATTATTTATTAATATAAAATAATCATTCATAAGATAATATAATGTCTTGTATTCGCAAAAGAATAAAAATAAATTAATATTTCACCCATTATCGCCACCTCCGGTATCCTACTGCCCTACCGCCTCCCCCCTCCACCACTAACAACAAAATCACCAAAATCAACCTCCTTCTTTGCGTGTCTAAATACTACAATAAACCTATATTTTCATTTGAAATGCAAAAAACACAAACCAAAAATCCTCAAATATCACAATTCAAACCAAAAAACCACACTCAAACACATTATTCAGAAATCAAGCACACACATAAATACTCACAAACACACATACACACACACACACCAAAAGAAAATGCACACATAGTCGCACACACATACAACCAAAATCAAACACAAACACACACACACACAAACACATAATTATTTCTAGATCCAAATCTGAATCTAGATCTCTAAATTTTGAGGAAAAAAAAGGAAATTGAATAGAAACATATAAATATGCACACACCAGTTAACATAGCCCGATATGAGTGAAAGTGAGTTGTTGTTTGGTTATTTGAGTCACCGAAAATAATGGAGGAGTGGCGCCGGCGTTAGTCTTGAATGAGGGTGAGAGATACATGTCGAATCTAGGGTTTTTCTTTGCTGAATAGTAAGGGCAGATGGGAGTGCGACATTGGAGATTTCAGGTGAAGTAGGCGGCGAAAGATTACAGGGATGGTGGGTGGCGACAGATGGTGGAGAGATGATGGAAGAGGTGGCGGGTGGGGATCAATTTTGGTTGAAGAGGGAGGAGGAAGGTTTAAATTGCGGCTCATATTTCTTTCACCCATTTATTTAAAAAAAACTGCATTTGACCCCTTAGACCATCTACAATGGTTCAATGACCAAACAACATTCAACACTCACATCATCTTCTCTCTCTTCCACCTAATAATTCAACACCTCATTCAATTTTTAACCCTACAATGGTTTTGTTTAATAAAATTCAACACCCTTCCAACTCATCATCCTATACCCCACTACTTTTATTTTATTTTATATTCTTTATTTTTATGATTAGTAAAATAATAATAATAGAGTTAATAAAAGTTGAGTAGTCGAAATTGACGGACTTCAAATAAAATTAAATACAGTAAATAAAAGTAATACATCATTGCAGAAAAATGACATAAAGCTAGAAATTACCTGAATTTTGAGTATTGAAATGGTTATTATTGGGATCTATTTCACTAAAAATAGGGAATTTTTTTGGGGAAAATTAAGGATAATTGAGAAATTTATTTTGAAAAAATAGTATTTTTTTTCTGTGTCCAAATCAAATGAAATAAGACTCTATTTATAGAGAAAAAAAATTATAAATTTTGGTGTAAAAAAATAATTTTTTATTTGATATAAGATAATTGCCTTTGAAAAATTAGGATGAATTTAACCAAAAAAAAATCAGTGACCAATCATCCTGTGCCAAGTGGCCAAATCAGAAAAAAAGAAAAAAAAAATCAGCGCTAGACGCGCCCTAGACGGGCGGTGTATGTCACGTGCCAAAACGGCCCACTACCGTCGCGCCACGTGGCAAGGAACCGGTCCCACCTCTTTTTCAACACCTATTGAATTTATTCAACAATTTTTTTTTTCAACTATTGAAAATCAACTTCAATACCCTTGCAATGGTTTCAACTATTGATTTTTTTTTTTTTAAATAAGACATTGTATTAGTGTGAGTGTTTAGTCTAGTCAGCGCCCTAAAAGTGTTGAACTGGTCAACAATTGCCTACTAGGATTGTCTCGTTAAATATTTAACGGGCGTTAGAAATGTTGGCTAATCTATATCTATATATATATAAAAACTGAATAATGCCTTTTGATCTACTTTCCCTCTAAATTTAAATCTTCCCGCCAAATTATGGTGATTTTAGAACGTTGGTAATTGGTTTTAATGTTATTTACTGCAAGCTCTATAATATTGAAAAGAATTTGGACCGGGGTTTCGCTTGGGATACTTCAGCTCCATGCTTTTAGTAAGTTTAAACTTAAATGACTATTTAACGGCTATTGTTTTGTGAATCAGCCTTGAAATATGAAGAGTTCTCGAAACAGTCGAATTTCAAGGGTTTCATTCTCCATATAAAACTTTTTCAATGTGCAACTGATATAGTAGCAAAACAAAAACTACATCAAATTTTGGGGTACACATTGATTTGAACGGGCCAAGAAAAGACTGTCTGAATGCAAACCATAGGTGACAAGAAAGAAAGAAAGGTCTGAAAAAATGATAAGTGAGTTGCAGGAAGAGGCCTTGTGCTTGCCGGAGGCGGTGGTGACGAAAATGAGGAGTTTGGGTTAGTTGTTGCAATAGTCGAGTTGCTGTAGCTGGAGTGTTCTAGCTATGTGCTAGCAATAATGGGAGGATCGAGGATGGATTTGGGCAGTGGTTTGAGGGGGGGGGGAGAAATAAGTAGAAAGAGGAGGAGAGAGAGAGAGAGGAAGAAAGAGAGTATTGCACAACTTTTATTTTATGAGTTTTTCTTGCAATGATTTCATGGCAGTAGTAGATGAGAAGGTTAAGGAAATGTTCAAGCGTTTTGTTACCCATCATTTTATTTGATTCTTCTTTCCTTTTCCTTTTCCTTTTCCTTTTTCTTCCTTTGGTGTAGGGTAAGTTATTTATGTTAATTAAATCTCTTTTTTTATTATTATAATTATTTTAGCAGATTACTTGATAATTAATTATTTTACATTTTTGATGTAACAATTGATAAAGTTTAGGATTTCGTTTCTTGGTATGTGTGTCATTTTTTTCATTAGTAAATTATTTAATCATTTTGTATAATAATTGGTGTTTCCTCTAGATAATATAACTTAATACAATGTAATTTTAGTTTTATCATGTATAAAACGGGAACATGTAATGCAATATTTTAGGATAAAATTTGGATGAGAATTTTATATTGCAAAGTGATTTTTTTTTTAATTTTATTGGACAAAGAATCTCGATAATGTTAACATATTTGTATATATTTTAGAATACTCCTATATCTTATTAATTAGAGTTGGTCTTATAAAAAACGCGTTTTTTTGGCACTTAGAAAAAACGTGTTTTGTGTTTTCCCGTTTGTGCCAGTTTCAGTTTAACAAAGTGCCAGTGTGACAAAGTGCCAGTGTATGTGTAACAAAGTGCCAGTAAAAAAAGTGCCAGTACTAGTTTAACAAAGTGCCAGTGTAAACTGGCACTGGCACTTTGTTAAACTGACACTGGCACTTTTTAGACGGACACTTTTATATACATGAACTGGCACTCTTCACACTGGCACTCTGTTATACTAACATTGACACTTTGTTACACTAACATTTTTGCTGACTTTCAAAAACACAAGCACTGGCATTCAAAAACACATGAACTGGCATTCAAAAACACATGCACCGGCACTCAAAAACACATACACTGACACTCAAAAACACTGGTAATCATTTTTACTGGCTCTCAAAAACACAAGCACTGGCATTCAAAAACACATGGATTGGCATTCAAAAACACATTGACACTCAATTACGCACTTGCTGGCACTCTATTATACACTAACTGGCACTCTATTATATACCAACTGACACTTGATTATATGTTAACTGGTACTAAATCTCTCACCTCAAGGACATGCTTGATCAGGTAACTCTATTGCATTATCATCTCCATTAATGGTATAGCTTTTGCCATTAGTACGGACATTCGTATAAACTTGTATACATTCCTGAAGAACTCCAGCTGATTTCATCCTCTTAGCTACACTACGAAGATCATTAATCACTTCAGAGCTCATTGAAGTTCTCCTCGCATAGTCTTCTTCTTCAATCGGCAACACATAGCTGGTAGTGTCGGAGAAAGTATCAGACCAGGTGTTCGAGCCAGGATCGGTAAACAACGAAGATTTGGCGGTGTTTAGGATTAAGATGTTGCGGAACTCGTCGGCAAGTCGAGCCATGGCGATCTGGATTGCGGATTTGGCTCAGTGGATCTGTGTTTTTGAATTTGGGGATGAACGAATTTGGGGATGAACGGGAGTTGGGCGTCGCGAGCTAGGCGGAAGAGTCGACGTGTTCTAAAAACACGTTTTTTACGAGTTTTTTGCTATTAATTAGGTATATGAATATTCAAAATAATAGATTACATTGTTTCTTTATTAACCAAATATAGTATATTCTTTGTTCGATAATTTTGAAAATGATTATTGATGCACGAATAGAAAGACTACCCATAATTATTTTTAAATTTTCATTATTATAAATAATTTATTATTAAATATTAGTCAAGGTTTAACTTAGTTCACCAAATAGTTAAGTAAAGTTTGCATTGAAATAAAATAGTACCAACTGCAACAAGAAGTCATTTTTTTTGTCAGAAATTAATTAAAATTAAAGAGTTATAGTTTCAATTTATGTAATTTCTCGCTTTCCAAATATAACTCCCGGCAAGATTAATAAGATATAAAAATGTAATTTACGCATTCAAAATTTATAATAATCAACAATTTGTGTAGATGACTGAGATGAAGATAAATAAAGTTATGGTCAATCATTGTTAACTGTTGGTCTCATACTCATAAAGTTATACTTTTACTAATTAGTTGATGAGCATATATTAAACATATTATTTTTCTTATATATTTTGTGCATCGCACAAGTACAATACTAGTATGACTAATAAAACAATATTACGCATCATACATTTTGTTGTTTCAGTAGTACAAATGTGAAATTGATGTTGAGGCCATAGTACAAGGGGCAGAAAATCCCTTTCTGGTTGTTTTAAGAATATTGCGTTCCCACATGGACACAACGGAAGTAAAAGAAGTTGAGCATTCTCTTTAAACATTGGAGACTATTTTAGGGGCCTTAGTGGAATAAACTAAAATAAACTTCAAACGTTGAACCTTGACATTAATTTACCATTTGGTAGAGAAACGAAAGCAAATACAGTAGAAAAAAAACAGTGCAGTAACAACAAAGCAGCCACTAAACTCATCTTTTCAGAGAGAAAAATCCTCCCCACCGTTATTGATTCCCATCAATTACTCCATTAGTTTATACTAAATTGATAGGGTTTTCTGGTGCAGAAGCAGAATTGACCATCGAATTACTTCTTGTTGTTGTTGTTGCTGTAACAAATTACTACTTTACTTTGTTTTTAATCAGTCGTTGAGCTCTCATTTTCCCCAATTTCGAATTGGTAGCGTCGCCGTCTTCATCGTTGGTGGGTAATTCACTTTATTTGACTCCCAATTGAAGCAAAAAGAGGAAGAATGTCTTTGTCAAAGACCTTGGTCTTCTACTGGGTGAATTCAAATTCAGCTCAATAGCCCCAATTATTTTGACAAGTTCAATTTTGAGTATCTATGATGATCATGGCGTGTTATCGGGTGAATTTGGGTCGGATTATATATGGGTTATGGTTTGTTCTGGCAATAATTGGGTCCGTGAATGGTCTAAGACCTTTAAGGGAGAGGGCTCGTTCTTGGGGGGATGAGGTCAGTTCATATTTATTTGGATTGCTAAATTTTCTATCTGGTTTACCTTTTTGTATTTATGTTTGATGGTAATTTTATCACTGAACTGAATGTTTTTTTGCTGGAAATTTGAATGGTCGATTTTAGTGTTTTGAGTTTGAGTTGACTTCGATTATGTAGTGCCTGTATATAAGTTCTTCCACTGATGGTTTAGGATGAATTATACCCCTATATCATCTGGCATAGCTTGTTGAATGATTGTTTACACAATGTTTGTTCGTATACGTGTATTGTGATTGTGATATGTTCCATTTTCATGGCTAGGGCATTTGTGTAGGATATCTTCATAGTCGCCAATGGAGCTCAGTTCTCTTGGGAAGAATTGAACCATATACTCGATCAATCCCTAAACTCTGTTTATGTCATAATTTTTTAACTCAGGCTGATAAAATTCCATCTTTGAGTTGACAACATTCAATTGTATCTGTAAATGAATTTCTCTCTTTTGGATAGGGTAAACATATACCTATTATTCGGTTTCTCTCTTCTGTATGATAACTTCTTGTGGTTTCCTTTCCTTTTGTTTCAATTTTCCGTTAATTTAAGTAGGAGAGAACATAATATGTTTGTCAGACCAGCTTGGTCAAGTTTGTTAAAATGCTTAGACACATGGTCTTGTAATCCATTTCTAGAAATCTTGACCTTGGACCTTATTGTTCAAAATATGACTGTTATTTCTGATTTTTAGCTTAACCTTTCACTCCTGCATATTGCAGTGGCTTGTTGTAAGGAAAGATGAGAATGAATTGGGTCCGTTTAATGCTTGGAACATAACAGGGACCTACAGAGGTTTGTAAGTTATATAGCTTTAAATGCTGCCATATGTTTAACTGCTCAAGAAAGAAAGAACAATATTGGTTTAGTGATTTGTGTGTTACTTTGGATTATATTTCGCAAGTTTTAAGCTCCTTCATGCAATCAATTGTTTTTTAGTTGCTCCTTTTCTTACTTTCTTCTTTTTGTTTAATAAAATGTCAATTTTATCAAAATAATCAAAGTTGCACCTTTTCTTCTATAGCTAGTAAGCCTGATATTCTTCAGCTGAGTGAGGCTTCATAATTGTTGCTACCAATAGAAAATCCTAGATCATTCAAAGTAGTTTACCATAATAATGATGTTAGCTAAAGTTTTGAGTTCAGGGTTGTTGTTCCAATTCAACCCCTCTTCCCCTGGTGCATCTAGAGTTTAGGTGGAAGGACATATGTTCTTGGAATGATCCTTATCGTTAACTGGAAGACCATGAAGCATTCTTTGCCATAGCAAGAGAAATTCCCGTCCATGAATTTTAAAATTCGACAAGCAGCCATTGGCTTTCCAATCTTGGATCCCGGCCCACGTTAGTTTGCTCTTTGGAACAAAAGTAATTTTAGATCCAAAATTGGAGCACATTGTAAAAATTGCAATAGATAAGCTTTGTCATTTCAGTGACGGTGCTTTACTTTCCTGTATAGTAGAAATCATGAAGGAGACAGCTTTGGTACTAGCTGCATCATTAATAATGTTTTGAATTGAGAAACGACTTCGATTAAGACTTTTTTTTTGAGATCCTAAACAATAAATGCTGTCAGAATAATTATTGAAATTCCTAGGAACCATTGTGTGTTATTCTCCAGTTTATTTTCCATGTTTATATACGTTCATTTTCCATGTTTATATACAGCCTGACCTCCATTTTCCTGTATGCAGTTTTTCCTACTACACTGAATCAGTACATTGAAGAAACAAGTTGAGAATTAGACTCTTGTTATTTCTTCTTAGATTTAATTAAACATTCTTCTTGATTTTCCCATAACCCTTAGAGCTGAGAAACGCAATTTAAAACTAGCAATAGTACAAGTTTGTGAGTGATGTGCCATGGCAAGAAGGAAAAGACCTTGAAATATGGCATGATGATGGCCTATGGCTATTTCCATCTAGAAAGTAATTGCTATCCACCATTTGGGTCATATATCCTAACTAAGGCACCTTGTTATTCTAAATGCAATTAACCTTAATTTTACTTTAATGTTTTAGCCTTGTGTTTCACCAAATAATGAGCGTAAAATCAATTGAGGAACTCAATAATAGTGCCAAAAATTTCATTACTATGTCAATTGCTATAAAGCTAGAAATTGCTCAGTTACGTACCGAACAACAACAAGAAAAACTTAGTCCCAAAAGGATTTGGGGTCGGTTAACATGAATCTTCATATGGAATCGTCAATTGAAAAAACAAGTAAAAGAAGAAATAGGGTGGAAGCAAATTTGGAAAAAGAAAAAAAGAAAAAAAAAAGATAAAGAGTATTTGTGGTGGAGAGGGAAGTTCAGTGCTCCGAGCAATGTAGGGTGAGTCGAAGGAGAAGTGCCGGCAAGCGAGAATTGCTTAAGTTGTCCTCTTCCGTGAATTATGAGGACTTTGAGGGGAGGTGGAGGGTTCATTCCAGAAGTGTCTCATGAAAATTGTAGCTTGGAATGTTTGTGGTCTTGGTGATCGCTCAAAGAGGAGGAAAGTGAGAGAGGTGTTGAGAGTTTCCCCGGATGTTCTTATCCAGGAATCTAAGCGTGAGGTGGTAGATAATTTTCTTATTAAGAGTATTTGGGGTTCTCGTTTTCATGAGTGGGATTTTCTTCCGTCAATTGGTGCTTGGGGGGGGGTATTGTTGTCATATGGGATTCGAGAGTTGCTTGTAAGAAGGATGTGATTAGTGGCTCCTTCTCGTTGACTATTTGTCTAGATATTCGAGGGAAAGGAGATTGGTGGTTTTCTTCTGTTTATGGTCCCACTCGTCCTAGGTTGAGGGAGGAATTTGGGGAAGATTTGAATGATTTAGCGGGTCTTTGTGGTTCGCGATGGTGTTTGGGTGATGACTTTAATGTGATTCGACGTTCTTGGGAGAAAAAGGGTGGTTCTAGGTTGACAACCAATATGCGGGGTTTTGAGGATTTCTTTTGTGCTAATAGTCCGAGAGAGATTGAGCTCTCTAATGGTTTGTACACTTGTTCGGTCTCTGGGCAGCGACAGGTTGCCTCTAGGATTGATAGATTCCTTTTTTCAGCTGAGTGGGAGGAGCATTTCCCTTCTCTGGTTCAGAAATTGTTAAGAGCATTCAGTTTCAGATCATTTTCCTATTCTTCTTGAGTCTTGCCCCGTTCATTGGGGACCACTCTATTTCGTTTTGAGAATATGTGGATTCTTCATTCTAGCTTTCATGATAGGATAACTAGTTGGTGGAACGAGTGTCAGGTTTTATGGATGGGCTGGTCATGTTTTCATGAAAAAGTTGCAATTCATTAAGAAAAAGTTGAAAGGGTGGAATAAGGATGTTTCTGGAGATACTAGGCAAGCTAAGGATGCTGTGTTACAGGAAATTGCTGGGATTGATAGTTTGGAGGAATCTGGTCCGCTTTTTTCTGGGCATGAGGAACGTAGAAATGCTTTGAAGAATAATTTGGAGTTACTTTTGCGAGAGGAGATTAGTTGGCACCAAAACTCCTAGATTAAATGGGTGAGAGAGGGTGATAGCAACTCTTAAGGTTTTTCATAGAGTTGCTACTGGTAGAAGGAGAAGGAGAAGCTACATTTCTGAGGTCCAGCTAGATTCATGAGAAGTGGTGCATAATCCTAATTTGATCACCGAGTCTATCACTCATTTCTATAAGAATATTTTTCACGAAGAGTGTCATAGTAGACCTCGCTTGGAGGGTTTAGATTGGTGTTATCAAGGTTCATAGGTCTATTTGGTTGGAAAGGGAATTTTCGGAGGAAGAAATTCGTAGAGCTGATATGAGATGGCGAGAGATAAGGCACTTGGGCAGATGGTTTTTCTATGGCTTTCTTTCACTCATGTTATGTTGGGACATTGTGAAGCATGATCTTATAAGAGTGTTTCGTGAGTTTTTTGAGAAAGGTATTATAGGCAAGAGTATAAACTCTACGTTTATCTTGTGCCTAAAAAAGATCGCTCGGTTAAGGTTATTGATTTTAGGCCTATTAGCTTAATGACTATTGTGTATAAGATAATTACTAAGGTTTTGTCGCTTAGCTTAAACATAGGGTAGTGTTAGGGGATACTGTCTCGGAATGCTTTTGCGGCAGGAAGGCAAGGAATTAATGCGTCTTTGATTGCGAATGAGGTGGTTGAGGACCTACAAAGGAGAGGTCAAAAAGGGGTTATGGTAAAGCTTGATTTCGAAAAGGCATATGATAGAGAGAATTGGCAATTCTTGGACCATGTTCTTGAACACAAGGGTTTTGGTGCTAGATGGCGGCGTTGGGTTATAGGATGTTTTAAGGCTCCTTATTTTTCAGTCATCGTTAATGGCAAGGCCCAAGAGTGGTTTGAGGATTCAAGAGGGTTAAGACAGGGAGACCCTTTGTTTCCATTTTTGTTTACCCTTTTGGTAGATGTCTTGAGCAGGCTTCTGATTCGTGGAGAGGAGGTAGGCATTGTAGAGGGGTGTAAGGTAGGCAGAGAGAATTTCATGGTATCTCATCTTCAGTTTGCTGATGATACAATGTTATTCCTAGCCGAGGGTATTCAAAATTTCAAAAATGTGCTCACCATTCTCCAACTTCTTGAGAAAGTGTCCGGGCTGAAAATTAATTTGGCCAAGTGTGGGATTGCAGGGATTAATACGGATGAGGTTGTTGAGAATCGATATGCTTCTTTTATTTGTTGTCCAGTTCTATCTTGACATTTATCTTATTTTAGGGTTCCTTTAGGCGAAAATCCGAAAGCCATTTCATTTTGGTATTTGGTGGTAGAAAGAGTTAGCAAGCGCCTTGCTAGTTGGCAAAGGGCTTTTTTTGGGGTGGGCACATTACTATTGTGCTTGTCTTTCTAGTATTCCGTTGTATTATCTCTCTCTTTTTAAACTTTCGACTGTGGTAGCTGATAGAATCGAGAGAATGATGAGGAATTTTTTTGTGGGAAGGCTTGGGGGAAGATAAAAAAGATTATCTTGTGGCATAGAATAAAGTATGTCATCCAAAGGAGGAGGGTGGTTTAGCTTTGGGTAACTTGATCGATCGGAACATCTCTCTTGTTAGTAAATGGATTTGGAGATTTCCTCGGGAACCTCGTACTATTTGGCATAAAGTGATTAAGAGCAATTTCAGAATGCATAACAATGGTTGGGATCCTATTTTAGAAATTCATCTTCGCACAAAAGCCCATAAAAATTTATTCTTCGGTTAATCCTCTAATTCGATTGAAAGTAGGTAACGAGGCTCATATTCGTTTTTGGGAAGATGAATGGGAGGGACTTTCTCACTCAAATATCGGTTTTCTCGTTTATATCGGCTATCTTCTGTTCATGAGTCTCCTATTGCTGTGTTTCTGGAGGCTGGGGAGGGGGGAGATTCTCTATCATGAAATTTTCATTTCTTCAGCAATTTAAATGATAGAGAGAGATGATGTTGGTAATTTTCTTTCTTTATTATCTCATGTTCGTTTATCGAATATACAAGATCATAGAGTTTGGGTTTTAGAGGACGACGAGAATTATTCTTGTAAATCATTTCCAAATTTCTTGATTCGGAGTTCCAATCCATCAACTCTTTCTCTTTCATCTCGTGTTTGAAAGTCCAAGTCCCCTTTCAAGATTCAAGCATTTATGTGGATTCTAGTGCTTAATAAACTCAATACTAATGATAAGTTGCAGCTTCGACGACCCTATAAATGTTTATTGCCAAATTGGTATGTAAACTGCAAGGAGTCCGAAGAAACTCATGATCATCTCTTTCTCCATTGCAACCTTGCACAATATCTTTGGAATCGGTTGTTCGAGGTGGCAAATGAAGTGTGGGTGTCTCCAGATCATATTTCTTCTCTTCATGAGATTCGGTATAGAGGGTTTGGTAACGAAGATGATTCGAGACGCTTATAGGAGTGCGGGGTTTTTGCAATTTGTTGGTGTATTTGGTTGGAAAGAAACGCGAGGATTTTCAAAAATCAGTATTTACCGAGGCAATTTTTGTGAGATAAAGTTGTTTCATTAGCTTCGCTTTGTACATATGCGAATGGAGGTCACAGAGGATTATCACTTAATGATTTGAAAAGAGACTGGGTTGCTGCTATTTTTTAATCTAGGATATATGTTTTTGTTTTGTTCTTTGTAATTGATGGACTTCTTGTCCATTTGTTTGTACTTTGTTCTTCTTTTTAATACAATTCTTTTTTTCCTATAAAAAAATGGTACCGACATATATTAAGGTAGTGCGGGCATAATTGTTGTGCGATAAGATTTTCTCTTTAATCTACGGGACATGCCATAATCACAAAGGTACCATGTGGCATTCTTTCACTTCAATTAACCTGCTTTGATTCTATGAGCCACATCTCTATTCAATTTTACATCATTTTTGGATAATAGATCCCAGGTAACGAAAAGTCAGCACCTTGGACAATCTTTCCATCTAAGGTAACCGTGTTTGTTTCTCTGCTTCAAACTCTGCTAAACTTGCACTCCAAATATTTAGCTTCTCTTTTACTTAGCATAAAACCTCAAGATTTTAAAGTGTGTCTCCACATTTTTTACTTACTTTCAACACCATCTTTTGTGCTATCAAACAACATAATATTATCTGAAACATCATACACCATGGTAGATTATCTTGAAATGGCTTCGTCTATTTGTCCATGTTTATAGCGAAGGGGAAATGACTAAGTGCAGAACCCTGATGCACTCCAATCGTGATATGGAATTCTTCTATCTTCTCAACAGTAGTTCGCACACTTGTACTAACTCTGTCATACATGTCCTTGATTATATCAATATATTTCTTTGAAACTCTTTTCTTTACTAAGGCCCACCAAAGTACCTCTGTTGGTACTTTATTATACGCCTTTTCCAAGTCAATAAAAACCATATATAAAATCCTTCTTTTTTATCCCGACAGTCCTCCATTATGTATCACATAAGATAGATTGCCTCCATAATCGATCTTCCGGGCATAAATTCAATTTTGTTCTTTGAAATCTTCACAATTCGCCTTAGCCTTTTGTTCAATTACTCGTTTCCAAAGTTTCATGGTATGACTCATTAATTTGATTCCCCAATCGTTGGCATAATCTTGGATATCACACTTTTCCTATTTAGATCTAACGTTTGGGAGTAATCTTCTGACGGTCTTCTTTTAGTACCAGGTTTTTGAGAGGTTATGTAGATGTCTTGATAGGTGGAAGCGGGATTTTTTTGCTTTATGGGGTCGCATATGTCTTATCAGAGTCTGTTTATCGAGCATCCCTATTTTTTCTGCTTAAAAGCTATAGAAGATTATGAGGGGTTTCTTTAGGGAATGGGCACCTAAGGGAGGTGGAGATCATTACTTGGATGAGATTAAGTTTGCAGGCCTGAAAAGGAGGTTTGGTGATGCGGGACACAAATGGATCAAGGAAAAGTAGTCTCATGAGCCTAAAAGGCATCATAATATGTTTCAGTTCAAGGCGACACATTCAAGCTATTATAACTTAAAGAGTCTAAAGTCATTATTTATTAGTCTGGTACTTTTAGTCTTTTATAAGTAAGGTTAATTTAGTAATTTAGTTAATTGCTCCTTTTTAATTTAGGAGTCTTATTTAAATGTAGAGTCCAGATCCATAAAGGATTAGTTTGAATCTAGGATTTAGTTTTCTTTTTAATTAAGGAATTAGTTTTCTTTTGCTTCAAGAATTAGTTTCCTTAGAGGTTTAGGAATTACTCAACCTATAAAAGCTTGTGATGCCTTTAGTTTTATTCAGAGTTCAATAAAGAATTTTCCAAGCAAATGATTGCTTTTTGAGTTGAATATGCGTGATTCTAATCCTTGGGTGTGCTCAAGAAACCTAGGTGCGCCTATGGTTGCCTCGGTGTGAAGTCAGGCCTTATTTCTTCTTCTTGTTTCGGATAGCAGAATGTTTCTTGAAGCTTGTCTTTTTATTTTCCTTCATTGAAGCAAACTGATTCAGTTTCAGGTCTCGAACAATTAGGTTGATGGTATTAGATGTAGTTTTGAGAGATTCTGCTGCTTCAGCGCTCGCTGGACTTCTTTGCATCAGTCTCATAAACTGGTTGTCTTGGTTTCTCTGTTTGCATGGTTGGCTCCAAGTCAGATAACTGAATGCGTAAATAATGTTCAGATTTCATTGTGCTATCAGATACCATGTTTGGCTCCAAGTCAGACTGTCTGGGCAGTAACATTGTTGTCTCTTGTGACTGATGAGATTCAGAAACTGTAACTTTTGTTTTTTCTTTCGGTATAACAAACAGACTCAGATCTTCTGTTAAAGTACTTCCAGCTACTTTATCAATAGTTTCGGGGTCTGTAATTTCAATGGGAACCTCCTGATCAACACTCTCATTGTTAACCATTGCCCTTTTGATCACTTTACATTCACATGTCCCCAAATTTAACTGTGAAAATTCTGTCTCAACAGCCTGTTTCATTGCTCGTGACTTGTGCTTATTGATTTCATCATTGGTCATTGGTCGTAACGTTATTTCCTTTTTAAAGAAAAAGTTGTAAGTATTTATGAATCCACAATGACTCATCAAAATGCCAAGGTCGTCCTAGCAATATATGAGCAACTTTCATTGGGACCACATTACATAACACATAATCTTGATAGCTCTTGTATGAGAAAGAAACAAGACAACAACGTATAACCTGAATCGTTGAGTTATCAATCCAAGCCATTTTATAGGGTTGCGGATGTGGTTCAACTGGAAGAAGATTAAGACGTTCGACCGTGGATGTTGAAACAACATTCATGCAAATGACACCATCAATTATGAGCTTCTTAGCTTGAGTTCACAGTGAACCAACATCTGAAAAATAGAAGTACGTCGCCATGCGGCAATATGCTTGTGCTGCAGATTTTGGCTTCACACCGAGGCAACCGTAGGCGCACCTAGGTTTCTTGAGCGCACCCAAGAATTAGAATCACGCATATTCAACACAAGAAGCAATCATTTGCTTGGAAAATTCTTTATTAAACTCTGAATAAAACTATAGGTATTACAAGCTTTTATGGCCGTGTAATTCCTAAACCTCTAAGGGGCCGTTTGGTTTGGTGGAAAAAAAGTGAAGGAATGGAATGGTCAATGGAATTGAATTCCTTATGGAATTGAATTCCTTATGGAATTGGAATGGAAAAAAACTGGTCAAACCCCTCCGTTTGGTTGGCACGGAATGGAATGAAATTGTCATTCAATTCCTTAGCAAATCATGTTTGGTTTGAAAATACAAATTATAGGAATGGAATGAAAGCATATAAAATGACCAATTTACCTTTTTTTTTAAAAAATATTTTTTTTTGGAGGGGAGGTGGGGGTGGGTGGGGTAGGTAGGGGTATGCAAAATGAGTAAAAATATTTTTTCGTGGGGGTGGGGTGGGGTAGGTAGGGGGTATGCAAAATGAGTAAAAAATATTTTTTTTTCGGGGGGGGGGGGGTTGGGGGGTAGGTGGATGGGGGGTAGGCAGAATTTTTTTTTTTTTCGTGGGGGTGGGGTGGGGGGTAAGTGGGGGTATGCAAAATGAGTAAAAATATTTTTTTTTTTGGGGTGGGGGGGGGGGGGTAGGTAAGTGGATGGGGGGTAGGCGGAATTTTTTTTTCATGGGGGTGGGGTGGGGTGGGGGGGGTTAGGGCGGCGGAGGATGGGGGGTAGGTAGAAAAAAAAAAAATTTCGTGGGGGTGGGGGGTGGGGTGGTGGGGTAGGCCAGGGGTGGATGGGGGGTAGGCGAGAAAAAAAATTTCGTGAGGGGTGGGGGGGGGGTAGGGCGATGGGGGGGTGGGTGGGGGTGGGTGGGTAGGGGGGTAGGGGTGGTTTGGGTTTGGGGGTATTTTGGTCAAAAAAATTTTTTTCCATTCCCGAAGGAATTCATCATTCCTTCCATATATGGAAGGAATGAAAATCCGTTCCAAGGAATGAAATTTCATTCCGTCGGGAATGGAAAATCTCTCATTCCAACAAACCAAACGGGGCGAAGGAATGAAGTCAACGGAATTCGCCATTCCATTCCCTCCGTTTCCGACGAACCAAACGCCCCCTAAGGAAACTAATTCATGAAGCAAAAGAAAACTAATTCCTTAATTAAAAAGGAAACTAAATCCTTGATTCAAACTAATCCATTATGGATCTGGACTCTACATTTAAATAAGACTCCTATATTAAAAAAGGAAAACTAGTCCCAACAATTAACTAAATTAACCCTAGTAATAAAAAGACTAAAAGTACCAAACTAATAAATTATGACTTTAGACTCTTAAGTTATAATAGCTTGAATGCGTCGCCTTGAACTGAAGCATACATGTCCCGCATCATTTGGCTCTTTGGAACCTTAATTGTTGGAATATTTCTCTTGGGGTTAGTTCTCACAATTCTCTAGGAAAACACGGTCTTACTGGTACAAAGTGATCACAGTAAGTGGATAGGTTAGTTACATCAATAGTACTATAGTAATAGAAGCCTTTGAAGTTCATTAACTAATGTTGCCCATTGTCCATTCCTTTTAAAGGATATGAGATAGTACTCATATGCAGTTTTCAGAGGGAGTCTAAGTGAGTGATACTTCATTTCAGTTGGCATTTACCATTTGTATTGTTGGTCTTCGGTTCCTAATTCCTCTATTTCTGACACTAGGATCCATACCCATGTCGGACACTTGTACCCGATTTTAAGCATCATAAGGCATGGCAAGTATATTTGGCAGCCACACATTTTTAATTTTCAGAGTTATAATTGGATGGAAAGAAATGCCAGAATTGTAAGGAGTCGGAGCATCTCCATAACCCTCTAAGGGTGTTCATTTTGGTATCTTTACAGGTTCCGATGAGAGGTACCTTTCATTTTGGAAGGCTTTGCTATTCCAGATTTCGGCTTCTTGGAGTAGTTTGTTTTATTTTCTTGTTTAATACTTCTTGAGGGGCATCTGATCAATTTTCCTGTAATTTGTTTCAGTTGTATTGATGTTTTTTTGTATCCAAAGAGGGAAAATAAGAAATATTAGCATCATGCAATGCTTTTAAACCATAAAAGACAAGATAAATAAACAAAAGAGGAACGTTCTCCATCCAAATGTCTTCAGAATACCAAGCTGAAGGCGCATACCCCCACCAAAAATTGAACGCATGGAATAGTTTCTACGTCCTTTGTTAATAGGTGCCCTTATTTCTTAATTTATTTACATCCTAGGTGAATAGATGACCTTATTTCCTAAGAGTGGCACAACTCCATGGATTCTTAGTGTAGAATCTACAAATACCTGCTGCTTTCAAAGTTAATCCAGATAACCCAATTTCAAAAGGTAAGGAGTAAACCTTCCTTGGCTTAATCTTACCCACTGTATCACATCCCACAAGAAAAAGAGTTTAGTTGATTTGATTGTCATTAAGAGCTCAGGTAATGTTGATTGGGCTGTATTTTCTGAAATACATATATTTGAAAGGCCTAATACTTTTAAGCTGATTCTGATTCTATATGTATTTTGGGCATATATTATTCAGGGGCATGGAGGTTCCTGGAATCCTCAAAAAACTCTTCCAGGTTTCCAGATTTTAGGAAATCAAGTGGTAATTCTGTATTAGAGTTGATTACTACACCAACCAAAATTCATGGTGTACATTATGTTCAGGTAAGGGCTGCTTCTACCTTGACGATAATATTATAATATGATAGCAAGCTTTATAAATTCCTATCTAGACAAAGCTTTATTGGAAACATTTACTTTCTGAGTATGTGATTTTTTTTTTCCATTTTCCTTAATGAAATAATACAAATATATGTTTATACCTAGAGACACTTAAAACCACGGACATGTAGGTCTGTCTCCGTGTGTGAAAATTCTAAGAATACATTTTAGAAAGATTTCTAAATGGAACATTGACCAATGTGTTGGGGAAACTCCCCATGATGCTCATTCCCAATGCAAAATTCCTCTAAATGGGTATATTTAATGACTACAGTAAGGGCACTAGTTAGCTATACCCTTAACTATACGCTTTACATATGCACAATTTTATTTTATTTTTTATTTATTAGAAAAGAAGCAACCGACCCCAAATAGGCTTTGTTGTTATTGGGCAAAACTATAAAATTTGACACCGTACTATGAGTTTTGTTACAAGTTTACCATTGTATTTTTTTTCCGCCAATTTTGCCATTGTACTATATTATTTGGCTTCATTTTTTTCCTACTTGCTAACGGGAGTTAAAAACTTAACAGAAATGCTATAACTTAACGAAATTGTTGCAAGCATAATAGATGAGTTAAAAATTAACCAAAAAATCAACTTGCACATTAAAAGCCAACTAGTGTGAAGAATTAATAAAATATTTTATTTATTATTTCTTTAATATTTGAAGGAAGGGTTTATCTAATGTGTGCCCAAGGGCACACGTTAATAACTCAAAATTCCACAAAAATGTGTAGCAGTAATTTTAGTTGGAGTAAATCATTAATGAGTACAATTATTATCCCAAACTAAAAAATATAAACGTAAACAAATTCCCCCTTCCCTTCCCAGTTCCCATCACTACCCTTCCCCACCCGCCGCCTCTCCTTTCCTCTCCCCCGCCTCATTCCCCAATCCTCTATCCTGCTTCCTTCCCCGATCCACCACCGTCACACACCCACCCTTTTTTCCTCCCTATTTCCGGCCCCTTCCTCTCCCCCTCCGGCAGTCCCTTCAACAATTTGCCACCTCCGGCAGTCCTCCCTTCCCATATCAGTAAAGACAGATAAATTGAACAGCTATAAGCAGATGAAAAACTGAAATGAAACATTAGTGGAATATAGATGTCAAATAAAGTTGTGGTCTCTGCTTTGGCTGTAAACCCAATTGAGAAAAACACCAAGTACAAGTTCTATTTTTATGAACAAATGTACAAGTTTCATTGAGCAATGGAAAATGATAATCAGGTGTCTAAGGAGGGGAGTGGGGACTACAGGTGGGGAAGGGAGGGGCCGTAAATAGAGAAGAAGAAAGGAGAGGGGTGAGCTGGGGTGGGGGAAAGAGAAGGAGAAGGGGAAGGAGGCTGCTTGGTAGTAATTGTTATGGAAGATGAAGGAAAATCAGGTTATAGATCTAGGTTTGCATTTCCTTTTTTTTTTTTTTAATTTGGGGATAATATTATTGTATCATTTAATACTCCTCATTAATGATTTAAATAACTAAAATCACTCCTACACATTTTTCGGTGGAATTTTCAGTTATTAATGTGTGCCCTTGGGCACACAATAGATAAACCCTTGAAGAAATTTAAAATCCAGTTCTAAATACTTTTTAAAACATTTTAAGAGATATTATGATTATTGTATTTGAAATATATAATTAAATTTTTGAAAGAAAACTAGATTAATGACTTCACTAGTTATTGTATAAAATATAAATTAATGCAGTAGTTTTCAATTAAAACACTTTAATTCAAAAAAAAAAAAACTAAAAACACTTATTATTACGGGCCCATACCCACTCTATCCCTTTTATGAAATTAAAACATATTGCTACTAATGAAAATAAAGAAGATGAATGAACCCATCTTGCCTCTCCTCAAAGAAAAAAAAAAATACTAAAACACATGGCCGCTGCAGTTCCCCCACCCCCATTCTTCTCGTCCACCTCCAGCTGGTGGCCTCCCCTTCTCCACTTGGTCGCCCCCATCTTGCCTCTCCTCCAACCCCACCCCACAACCGTCCCCTTCTCCTTCCTCCAATCCCACCTGGCAACGACCACCTCTTCACATCCCATCTGGTCGCCGAAATGGTTACCCCACATGCATTTGTTGCAGTCGGCCTCTCTCTCTCGTTGATATTTTCTCTTCCTTTGGCCTGCAAACACCCACTTCGCCGCCGCCACGTCCCCGACTCACCTCACAACTACATTTACTCCACTCTCTCTTTTTCTCTTCAGATCCCATTATGATTGTGTTTTTTGAATGTAAATTTGTATATATATATATATATATATATATATATATATATATATATACTGATTATCATTTTCCATTGCTCAATGAAACTTGTACATTTGTTCATAAAAATAGAACTTTTGATGGTCTACCCATAGCATCTAAGTTGAGCTTTCTTTATTTACTTATATCCTTTGTGGATCATCTAAGTTGTAACTAATACTCTTTGCGTCCGAAAAGAAAAACAAAAACAAGAGCTGCATTTGACAAGTCAAACTTATTAATGCCGTATTTTTGCTTCTGCTTATTTCCTGTAAGTTGCTCTAAAGTGATATATTTTTACACAGTACGACTCATTAGATAAATATCACATATTAAAACCGGGGGGGGGGGGTTAATGGAAATTAAGGCTTTAATTTTACACATGCAAATCTTCTTTTGGGTCAATCCAAACTGGAAACTATGACTCTTCTTTTTGGGGATGAAGGGATTACTTTTAAACAATAAAAAACTGTTTTCTCGGTCTCCTTTAATGAAATAACTAGTTCAGTTAGGAAATCCCAGACTTAAAGAACCAGAAATCAGTTTTGATACTTATATGTGTTCAAGTTGGAAACTATGACTCTTCTTTTTGGTTTATATAAAATAAACACTTTTACCTGTTCAAGTTGCAGCTATATTCATGACGGAATATAGTCCCACTGCTTTATTTAATTGTCCTTCCTTACAGTGATCTTCTTTGCTGTGATTATTACTTCCATGAACAACTTAAAGGTTCATCCCCTTTTTGTACCACAGGGGGTAATAATCTTTCATGACGTGTTTGAGAATGAACCTGAAGTTGGTGGTGCTCAGATTAGGGTAGAAGGAGTATATATATGGCCTTTCAAACAACTTCGAATGGTAGCCAACAGGTATGTCTTCTGCGATTGTTTTTTGCTGTAGCTCTCATTTTATTTTAATTGATGAAGAGCAAATTATGAATATGTTGAGTTTATGCAGTTTAGTTCTAGATGAGTGGTTCCTTAGTCCTATTGTACATTTTATACTTTGATATGTTTGGCATTCTTTTCCCAACTGAAATAGTAACAAATGGATGTTTTTGACAATAGAAGGCGACCAGACTACGTGATGACACCACCGATAGCCCCCCTTCTATCTCTCTGACACACAAGCACACAAACGGCTCATACTAAGGATAATCCATTAAAAACCTTGCTTATGTTTCGCCTCCCGCTTCAAGTAACTTATTGTGCGGCCCATTGGCTTGGCTCTTTGACGTGATTAAGAAGTAAATTGATTATTAAATGTCTGTGTGCATGAGGCTGCTTGTATTTTGGGATCTTTGAAGGGCATCGTTTAAATGGCCTTTGTCTTTTCTGAGGAGAGGCTCTCTCCATTCATTGCACACAATCTTGTGGTTAGAATGAAGGAACCTTTTCTTAATGCAGTACCAAGAGGGAAATTGGGCTTATGGGAAGAACAGAAGAAACCAGGCTCCCCTTGGGGATTTGGAGGAGCAATATATTATCCGTTAATTAAGTCTAACAGTTTATTACATAGCAGGCTTAGATATAAGCTTAAGATTACTTTCTCCAAAGACAATTCATAAAAATTACCAACAGTAAGATAAACTAACTTAAATCCTCTACAACCAAAAATAACTACTCGTTAGGACCAGTATTAATCCCGCAAATCTGACACCTCAAATTCTTGTACGTGAGCTATCATTTGGATATTTGATATTTTTGCTTAGAATTGTAAATTATATTAGGGGATTACTAGTATTTAAGTTTTTTTTTTTTGTGTTATTTAGAATGCTAAATTCTAAGTTGTATTCACATTAGGGTTTATCCGGGTTTAATTATGTTTCTAGGATCTTATGATAATTTTTTTAATAAGAAAAGAAGATTGTATTAGAAGAAACTCAAAAGTATAAAAGGATGGACAAGTTGTCCTTCCAGAATGAAAAAGAAAAAAATACATTACAACTAAATTAAGAAATCACTGCAACCCAATCTCTGTTCAAGTCATTCAGCTATAGACCTTTAAAGGCACCATTGGCATACAGCCATAGAGAAGCCAGAGATATAACTTTTTCCCATGAAAGATGCTTTTGTAAATAACGATTCTTTAAAATTCTAGTGTTCCTCTCCATCCAAAGACACCAACAAACGGCGAAAATCCCACAATCCCACAACTATCTTGCATTGCATCAATAACCAAAACCTCTGAACTGAGAATGAAGGAAAGAAGAAATAGGGAATGTTTGCCCCTTTTTGGATCCCTATACTCGCATCAAACTTAGATCTTAGGTAAGTGCTTGTCTGTGTGTTACCCTTGTACAATATAGAAACTGGTGCCGAAGAAGTATATTAATAAAAACCTAAGGGAAGGTATTGGATTTTCAAACTACTGTGCTGCTTACCTTTTGGACGAGGTGCACGCACCCACATTGTTAAAGGCGAACGGCGAGAGGCGGGCGATACATACATGAAAAAGGCGAAAAGCGAGGCGGTAGAAAAGCGGCAAAAAGGCGAGCAAGGCGAAAAAATAAAATAAAAAATTAGTAAATATTAGAAAAATATATAAATATACATGAAACATATAAACAAAAATTCAAACATGTTATAAACACAAATAAAACATATGAGTTCCACTTATAAATAGTATCCTAAACATAATTTATACCCCAAAAGAGAGAATTCTAAGACAAAATTTAAACCACATAGTTCAAATTAACAAAAGAAATACTAGTTTAAGATAATATATGACAGGAAACTAGAAAAAAAGTAGAAAACAATAATTAAACAAAAGAATATAGATTAAAGAAAAAAATAACAAAATAATTTGGCAAAAAAGACATTGACTGAAACTAGAAAGAAGAGGAAAAACAATAATATATTTAACAAAGGAAGATAAATAAATAAAAACAAAAGTAAATATTATGAGGAATGTCGTCGTTTACGTCTCAGAGTTCAGAAAAAACAAAAAAAAAACAAAAACAAAAAACTAAACGCTGAACTGAATGAACAACACAACACGAGTTCAGTACGTTGAGAGTCGCAGTCGTTCAGGGCCAAGGTCGTCGTCGAAGGGACGAGCATTGAAGTAAATTTATCTGCGTCTATTGTTGCGGTAAAAATTCTGTAATAGTCGGTATTTATCGAATATGAAATTGGGCCAATCGATTTTATAATCAATTTTATAGAATTGAATTTACAAATTAGAAGAAGTTTCCATAAAAATAAGAACTCCATAAACCTAATTTGACACGTTCCGACTTCTCGCTTTGAATCCGAAAGAGTTACACTTTTGCTAATCGACCGCCTCATCCCGCAAAGGCGACGTACCCTCCAAGGCGCCAATATGGCGAGGCGGGCGAGAGAGGCGAGCGCCTTTCGCAACTATGCCTACACCCCCCCCACACACTCACACTCACACTCACACACAAATATATATATATATATATATATATATATATATATATATATATATATATATATATATATATATATATATATATATATATATATATATATATATATATATATATATATATATAGGGTTTTGTTAGGATACCCTTAGTAGGAGTATCCTAACAAGTGGCCCACTTTTTTTGGACAAAAATGTCCCTCATTCCACAAAGCAAATGATATATATAATGGGGGTTAAATTGTAATTTCAAAATAACCTTTTTTTTTATACAGAAAGCTTCACTTTCTCTCTCTCTCTACTTTCTCACTGGCCGGCGACCATGGGCCTCACTTCCGGCGACCTCTGACCTCCCCATCTTCCGGCGACGCCTCCCACTCCGACCACCCCACCGACGACGACCCCTCCCCCACTCCGACCTCCCTCTTCCAGATCTATCTTCTCCATCCCCTATCAACCCTTCCCCAACTCCGATTTGCAAGTGATGTCGCCGGAACTGGACGGGTTTGGGAGGCGAGAGGTCGCCGGAACTGGGCGGGTTTGGGAGGCGAGAGGTCGCCGGAATCTGGGGAGTGCCTAGGTCGCCGGACGTCGCCGGACCAGAGAGAGAGAAGGACGCTCTCTGTAAAAAAAAAAGAAAAAAAAGAAGGTTATTTTGAAATTACAATTTAACCCCCATTATATATATCATTTGCTTTGTGGAATGAGGGACATTTTTGTCCAAAAAAAGTGGGCCACTTGTTAGGATACTCCTACTAAGGGTATCCTAACAAAACCCTATATATATATATATATATATATATATATATATATATATATATATATATATATATATATATATATATATATATATATATATATATATATATATATATGCATTTGCCCATTTTGGATTCTCATACTCACGTCAAAATTGGATCTTAGGTAAGTACTCATCTATGTGGTCACCCTTGTAAAATTTAGAATCTCGTGCAACACAATTATATTCAACACACACACACACACACATCTATACCTATTACACACACGTCTCTTGTTCCCCCAAGTTCATTCTCTGTTACGAGTCATGAGCAATTCAAAGTCTTAGTCTCTTGTTGGAGATTCATGTAGTCTTTTTTCTTTCCTTTTCTGGCAGCACTACACATACAGTTGAGCTGCCTTAACTGAAATCCTTGCTAGCTTTATTGATCAAATGACACATATGTCTAAAATTCATCCTCTGTTTATTTGCAGTGGGAAAGAAGGAGAATTTGGACAAGACGAAGATTATATCTTATCCAACCCTTATCATTTGGTAATTAGAAACACTCAATGACTATAATGTTGTCCATGAAGATATTTCGCTAAAAAGTTGCACTGATGCAGTCAGTTATTGTTCTTTGCGAACTAGTTGATGTTGTACATCACTCTAGTAGACGTGACAACTATGTACATGTTATGCCTATCCTATTTGTGTGGTTCTTGAAGCCATGGCTGAACTTTCTGCAGTAGCCTATTGAACCATTATTCTGCAATAGATTCATAGAACTCAATTAATAATACTTGTTTCTCGTGCAAATATTTGGTTATTTCATTGTTGAGGTGGCACTTCATGGCAACGTTATCTTTATGATACACTTCCTCCAAGTAGAGAGGTAGTTCATCACAATTGTTCGAGAAGTCCTTAGATTTTAGCCAATTTGAGGTTTAACTGAACCTGCAAGCCATTAATGGCTTTGACATTGTGCCTGCAAGGCATTAATGTCTTCAATTGAGTTGACTCTTTTTGGTCAGCTTATTGTCTGACTAACTTTTATACTCTCTCTCTCTCTTGAAATTTTATTTTTTCAATCAGAAAAAATATTTTAGATGTTGGAAGCAACATGATTTTATTGAGTATCTATCATCTGAGTGTTCGTCTGTGTCTCTAATCTGTTGTATCTTTTATGCCTCTTTAGCTTGGAGTTTTCTCATCCCAGGTGTTCCAGGAGTCTCCTCGCGACAAGATCTGGAAGAGAAAACATTGTAATTTTGTTTACTTCACTTTATTTTATGTTTTTCTTTGCCTGCTCTTGAATTAACAACTAGTGTACGTTTTGCAGCGCCACTTTTTGACATGGAGAAACGTTGTAATATTGAAATTGCGGCCCAAGTATTGCGGGTTCCATCCCCCCAAGGTGGTACCGAGCTCTCTACAGTTTTGAGTCCTTTATTCTAATTTCCTTTTCCTGTACAAGTATTTGGTAGCATTCATCTGTTATGACAAGCATATTTGGATGATTTTTTGGTTGCTACAAGTGAAACATTTTCAAACTCATACTGCTACGGATAATTTCAATTGGTATCATAATGTTTAATGTGCAAAAAAAAAAAATTCTTATTTTTGGATATCAGTAGAAGCATATGCAACCAACGGTTGACAGATATCTAAAATAGAAGAGAAAGCTGTTTCCAGATGTTATAATGCTAAGAGCAGGCCCTGCATTGTACATAAAAGTCTTTAAACCCCCTAAAGCGTGAGCCTATTTGGAGATGGACAGACATAGACAAGCATGGGACAAAAGAGGGCCACTGCATAAGTACCAAATGTAGGGCCACCTTGAGTTCTAAGAAGATTACTCGAGCTTTGCATAAAATCCCTTCAGAGAAGTGTTTGATTTCCCTTAGATTTACTGATGATCATAATGTTATAAAACAAGATTACCCCATGTTTTGGAGGAACTGATGTAGAAACCGTTTCATTACCCTCACGTATAATCATGCTTAGGACTCCACCTAAGAGGAAACCTTCCGGTTTTATTTCTTTATGCTCCTGATTTCGTAGATCCCTAGATATGCCACATCAATTTTGCGTCCTTTTTCATTATCAATTTGCAGCAACCACTAAATATGTTAAAGCAATATTTACTCGTCGATGGACTGGCATCATATACCAGCCAAAGTAGGGAATGCTTGTAGACTGTAGTGCTTAACAAGCTTAATATTAACAAGCTGCAGATTCGAGTGTTGGGCCGTGAAACAATGTCACGTTCACAAGATAAATGTGGCGGAGATGCGTATGCTACGATGGATGAGTGGGCATACAAGAAAGGATGTACTGACGAATGAAGTGATCAGAGGGAAAGTAGGAGTTGCGCCCATTGAAGATAAAATGAGGGAGAATCGTCTAAGGTGGCTCGGTCATGTGAGACGGAGACCGAGTGATGCACCGATTAGGAGGCCTAAGAGTGGAGAAGTGATAAAATGGCGCGGGGTAGGGGAAGGCCCAAGCAAACTTGGATAAGGGTGATTGAAAATGATATGAGTTTAATTGGATTTGATTGAAATATGGCGTTAAAGAGGCCGGAGTGGAGGACAAAAATTCATGGGGGTGATGGGGGTTGACTTTTTCCCCTTATATATGTATATTATACATGTATATTCTTTTATTATCGCTATTTTTTTTCTCTTCTCCTTTTCTAAATTTTATTCCTATTTCTTCTTTTAATTTGTCTTTTTTTCATGATGACACATGAGGATTCATGTTAGCCGACCCCAAATTATTTTGGGACTAAGGCTTTGTTGTTGTTGTTGTGGTATGTAAATTGCAAGCTTTCAGACGAGTCGCATGGCCATTTATTTCTCCCTTGCAACGTTGCTTGTTATCTCTGGAATCGGTTATTTGAAGTGATCAAGGAAAAGTGGGCTTCCCCTAGCTCGTTGATCTCCTTTATGAAGATCCATTTTTTAGGCATTAGGATAGTCAAGGTCAAGGATGTAGTTCGATTATGGGACTGCGGGGTTTCGGCTCTATTTTGGAGTTTATGGTTGGAGAGGAATAACAAGATTTTTCTTTCTAAATATCTTCCGAAGATTTTACCATATGAGCAGGTGGTTTCTATAGCTTCTCTTTGGGCGTCAGCTAATGGTGCATTTTGAGGGTTGTCTATTTCGAATTTGAAGCGGGATTGGGCTTCGTCCATTGGATCAACAATTTAGTTCTATGTCCAGAAAACATATCGGCAAGTTGATGTTCTGACCACACATGATTGCAAATCGAGCCAGTAGTCAAGGAATGTTAATAGCTGGCTTAATATCACTATATTACCCAAGGTTCAAAAAAGCGCTAGGCGGATGCTAGGCGGCGGAGCCGGGCCTAGCGCCTAGGCGGGGACTAGTCGGGATTAGTCGGGACCTAGGCGGGGCTTAGAACTAGGCGTTGGAGAGGGGCCTAGCGCCTAGGCGGGGCCTAGACGCCCTTAGGCGGGGTCTTTTAGAACACTGATATTACCTTATCAGTTAACAATTCACAGTTAGTGAGCCCTTAAACAAGCCCAAACGCCTCATAATTGACACACTCCACAAGCCATTACCATTAGCCTTGCTCTATATTCAACTTCAGCACTAGATATGCTCACAACTTCTTGTTTCCTGCTTCTCCAATCGATTAAGTTTCCTCCAGAAAGGTAGCTGAGGTTGACTGCTGATTATCAATCGATCCTTCTTCAATAGGCGCAATATATGGTTCTAACCTCAAGTGGCCATGACTCCCAGATAGCATGTTTTTGGCAGGCTGATATCAAGAAATTGGCTCAGTATCCTAGAAATTAGCAATTTTAGGCCTCCTTTGTGAGGTAAATCAATTTCACGCCTGCCAAGATTTGAAGGTTGATGAGTGATGAGTGATGAAAGGCTCATATGAAGGCTTAACGCTAGTGTGACAGAGGCCACTTAGTAATGCTTCCAGTCCTCGGTCGTAGAAGCACGGTGTTCTTGGCCAAAGGTAATCCCGCCTACTGCTAGTTCTGAACGATAAACATTCCTGAACCATAGATTCTGGGATACAGGGCAGAGTTCTTGAGCGATATGAACTGATATGGCATCGAGCACCCGGATAAAGTGGGATTACTGGATTCAAACAATGTACTTATATTCAGAATCTGGGTTGTAACTGACGGTCCATGCTACAAGGGATATTTTTAGGAAGGACAGCACTGGAGGAAGGACGCATAAAAACAAACCAACAGAAATTAATTATATCTTTATCTATGTATTTATCTATCTCTCTCCCCCTCTCATTCTTCTGCAACAGTAGCATAGTCATAATGAAGTTTGAGGATGTGTAATATTCTTGGTGACCTCTTTGTTCCCCCGTTACTAGGGTTGTGCTGTTTCATGCTATGTCCTTTAATATAATTACCATCTCAGTCGAGCAATATATGAGTAGGAGTTGATGAAGATTCTTGTTTCTTTCTTTTGGAGTTTCTACACTGCCATTTCAACGTTGGAGACTTCAAAACTGAAAATTCTTTCATAAATTACCACACTTTTGCAGACAGCGTTTCGCTTGTAATCTGTTTTGTTCCCAATTTTGACTCATCTTGTAGATTATTGTTGATTTTGGCCAACCACATTCTTTAGACACATCAACATTTCAACACCTTAGCCACGAAAGAAATCTAATGATTACCATACTCTAGAGACTAACTAGTGTTGCTAGATTGAATAACTCACATGTTTTTATTTATCTTGTTGTGGTAGCTGGACCCCATTTGTGTATTCTTTTAATATGTATTCATTTATTAATAAGAGTACCTTATTGATGTCCAAAAATGTTGTAAGAACTACATATCTTTCATAAGGAGCTGTGTTCTGTAGATGTACATGAGGACTTGTGTGAATGCCACTGCATATAGAATCATTTATCTTGGCTGTAAATTATTTTGAAAACCATGAATTCCTTTTTAAGTTTCATTTTTTTCCTGCTAGATGGGGATCGTGATCGTTATCACATAGAGGGCTTGATGGAAAGCCCATCTGTTGATGATGATGGAGATTGCTTCTCACCCATGCTACTGAATTCTACATCTCTCAACATCGAGGTTTACTATAACAAAGCTGTGAACTACACTTTGATGGTCACATTTGTATCCTCTGCTAATTACGAATTTCGTCACTTCACCCTATAATCTTCTCCTGCTCTTTTTGTGGTTTCTTAATCTTTTTGGTCCATCAGATTTCTTTTCTTCAGGTTCTTTTATTGATTCGTCAAATGGAACATAGTAACACACAATCTGTAAGAGATCATTTTACAAGTATCACATTTTAATATTAAAGTGAAGTTCAATAGCGATATCATCAGAAGAACAATCGATGTATTTGTTGATCTACTGTAGGGAGCTGCCAAAGTTTCGATTTTGATGATTGGACAGCAGGCTATCATGGATGCTTATCTGTGTCTTCTACATCTGACTGCAGGAATATTAGTTGGTAAGTTTGACTCCGTGACATTGCCTCGTCTTTCGTATACTTGTGTTACGTTTTGTAACTTCTGTCTACAAGTTTTAATAGAGAATGATAGTCTTGATTTGTAACATAAGCCAAATGTTGAAGTAAAATCTACCATGCTCTCTCCTCTCTCTCTCTCTCTCTAATACTGATTCTTTTGCTATCATTTTTGTATATCTTGATACTTTCCCTGAAATTAGGTACGCTTACAAAGCTGTTGAAGTAGGAAAATTATAGGATTCCCATCATTATGTCCCAATTAGCCATTCCAATCTGTGCGGCAACACATCTGTCATGTTGGACTGTGATCCTCTATGTTAATGAATGTGATTAATTTCTCACATTCTTTGCACATATATTGCGAAGGAAATTAGGATCCTTATCACTACTTCTTGAGCAGTCTCCAAGAAAAATATGTTTACTTTAGCGATGGACCTCCTTTTCCAAGATAACCATATGGTTCATACGGTAGTTGCCAGCTTGAAACCACTGACAACTTAAGGGAGCATTAACCCCTTAATTTAAGTTTTGATTTTTTTTATAACAAATTACTCTTTAATACCAAAATTGTTAGTTTATCCATTTTAGGTAAAAGGTTGTAAATTAATTATAATTCTGACCCTCATTTGAGTTGAATTCTGATTCTTTTAAATAATATATATCCCTAAAAGATCTTGTGCCTCTTATAGCAGAACCTCGCTTCACGTTGATACTGGATTACTTGATATATATATATATATATATATATATATATATATATATATATATATATACAAAAATAGAACGCAATACAATGCGGGTTCTTTCTTCCTACAACAAAACCGTTATTCCTCCCCGCGCGATATCGTCCTCCCATCCTCTGCATTCTTTCCTCTTCTTCAATTTTACAGAAACCCATTAATTCAATTATTGATTAGGGCAAGTGAGGATTCTTAAAATCATAAACAATTCAATAGCAAGTTTTGTCTCAAGAAGGAGAAAAGGACTTGATTTCTTCCAAAACCCAAACAAAGAGAACGCTGAACACAAAACAGAGAAAACGAAAAAACACAATTTAGATAAAACCGTTTTGTTGTCGGCTGCCATGGGGAGCTTGATTTCTTCCAAAACCCTAACAAAGAGTGATTTCGATTTTGAATGTACTGTCGAAGGAACCCTAATTTATGCGTGCTTGAGAGAGAGAGAAAAAAAATTGCAGAAGTTCAAAACAACCAAATATCAATTTCACCACGGAAGATCAAAAACGAAATCGCAGAAAAGAGAGAGAGATATAGAGTGAGAGGTTCACTTTGCTGTTAATGAAGGTGAAGAGAAAAGGGGAAGAGATCGCAGGGATTTTTTTGGATAAAGTAAGAAAAAGAACGAGCGGTGAATAATATCGAGAAATTGTACTACATTTTTTTACCCTCAAAGTCCGTACGGACTGATCCGCATAGGAAACTTTCTCTCTCTCTCTCTCTCTCTCTCTCTATATATATATATATATATATATATATATATATATATATATATATATATATATATATATATATATATATATATATATATATATATATGTATATATATATATATGCATACAACGATACCTTACTGTTGTTTCAAGGAACTTTTTGAGAAACTGATTAGAGTGTGAATAATACTAAGATACAGTAAGAAGTAAGACCTGCTGATGAATGAAGGCCAATCTGTCAAAGCATCCTGGGATATTGAAAATCATCATTAGGATGTTGTGTAGCCCCTTAATGGCCATACTGGATTTGTCGCAATGGTGGAGAAACACACTATCTTGAAGAAGAGAATAAAGCAATGGTAACTCGGGAAGGTTCTAGACGAATAATAGAGTATGCTGGTACGGCGCTAGAAGAGTAAGAATGGCTTGTCTTTCTTTTGAAATGAGAATAATGGAAAGAAGTATCGGTTGACCCTCAAGAAAGAATTAATATAGGTAGAAGAATGAAAGAAAAAGTGAAGAAGAGGTGTTTTTGATGCAGCATACGCAATCATAGTGACTTTGTTTTATAACATCAGCTAAGCCTGAAATGGCTGGCAAGGGGGGATTCTCTGCAGTGGAATACTAAAATGTTAGGAATTTAGAGGTACCCAAGCAATCAATAGAAAGACACAACCCACGCTTAGCACAGGAATAATAAGGGAAATCACACACACAAACACAAAAAATTGTTACCCGGTTCATTGAACAAATCAACTACGTCTGGGGGTGTTGCCAAGTCAGGAATATACTCAATATTCTCTCTATGTGGTGCAATAATGTGTTCTTGGTTGAAACTATGTTTATATAGGTGTACAACAAGAAGTCCTAAACCTGGACAAAAAAAGGAATCTCGGAATCGGGAAACTGTCTAAAATGGCCGAAAATTACCCCAATGTGCGCTCATCACTTTAGCGCATAGGCTGCTCAATGCGTGCGCATTCCAGGCGTATTGGCCTCCTGCAGTCGGCCAACTCTCAGCTTCTCATGTGCGTTCATTTCCTTAGCTCTTTCCTTAGCCTGACCTAGATCGGCACGTCCGTGTGCATTCTGATGCGCGGTCATCTAACGCTCATCGACCAGAACATCTCCATTCTGCGTTTTTCCTTCTCCTTGAACTCGTCTCGAACTCCTCCAATGATTAGACTCCTTTTACACCATCGTTCCCATGTTGGTTTAGACTATATAATCCAACATTCTCCCATCTGGAGACTAGAACCAAAACCATATAACTGACCAATCAATTTCCCACCAGAGAATGACTTTCAACACACATTAGTATTTGATAACTGACTTGGCAATGTCGAGCACTCATGCGAAAGTAATAAGGTGAGTTGAACCGAGCGTAGCTTCAACATATCAACAACGGATTCCCATTGTTTCAAATCACTCAAACTTGAGATTCCCTCCTGCACATCATGTACATCTCTGTTCACCTTCTCTCTCCGAACCCATTTCCTTGCAATGCCCCATGCAAACGTGGTCTCTCCCTTGTTTATCCGCATTGCACTGAAATTGAGTGGTTTTCCCCCGCCCTCTATTAGGTGCATGACTTTCTCTTCTCCGTGATGCCCATCATTGAGTAGTCATTCTTCCACCTAACACGATGTTCATTGATAAAGTCTTTTCTAACAGATGGTCTGCAGCTAGCCACTTTCCCCCTCGCAATTGCTTTCGCCGTTTATTGATGTCTACATCAAGTGGCCCCCAGGCTAGCCACCTACTCCCACCACGAGTTCTTGATATTGTTGTAGGTGGTATACAACATCCTCAGTTTTCTCCCACGAGCTACCACTCTCGCACCTCTAGTGATCTTCCATACCCCGCAGTTGAAGGTCACTTCATAACCCTCCTTATCTAACTGTCCAACGGAAATCAACTTCCTCTTCAGGCTTAGAATATGTTGCACATCTCGCAACTGCAAAACAACCCAATTGGTGTCTTAACCCACACATACCCTTTCCTACGACCTTCACAGGTTGACCATCACCACGATAAACCACTCTAAAATTGCCCGGGCTTTATTGCTATATTCATCCGCGCCACTACATGAATGAAACGATATACTCGAATGTAACACCCATGACTGATCTGACTACTCTTCAATCAAGATTAATGTATTTGCGATGTCCTCCACCACTACTGTATGTATACCATCTTCTCGGACTTATTCAGACACTCACAGCTATAGAGCCCCTCTCCACTCTTGAAGCACTTGACCGAACTTTTCCCCTTAGATTTCAACCCTTTTTCTCCTTACCAAGCCCCCCCCCCGAAGTCTCCCTTTTCTCCTTCCTTCACAATTCTTCGCTAAGAAGGAGATCTATGACTTGCACATACTTTAACGTTCCAGCGTTTGTTGACGTACTTAGGGCCATGACGGTTGGATCCCAACTATCGGGCAAGGAAGACAGTAACATCACAGCTTGCACCTCATTCGAAAAAGTAATACCAACAGTTTTCAATTGATCCAATATATCTTTGAAACTTCTTATATGATTCGTTGCTGATATAGCCTCTGAAATCTTCTGATTCAATAACCACCTCATCATATGAACCTTGTTGATCGTAAATGGCTTCTTGTACATGATCTCCACTGCTGTCTTTGAGTCCAACGTGTTATGTGCAATCCCGTCGGTTAGCGTGCATCTTACCACGCCTATCGTCTTTCGATTCAACGCCTCTCATTCTCCCTTCGTCATGCTTGCAGGTTTCTCACCCAACGTCAGATGAAGATCCTTACCATAGAGGTAGTGTATGATCCTCGTCTTCGAAAAAAGTGAAATTCATCCCATTGAATTTTTCGATATTTGACTTCTTCACAAATCCCCAAGAATGCCGGACCCAAAAAATTAACTCTTTGATTTATTGATCGATGAAACCAATGCTATTGATACCAGTCATTAGGAATTTAGTGGTATCCAAACAATCAATAGAAAGACACAACCCACACTTAGCATATGAATATTAAGAGAAATCACACACACAAACACAAAGAATTGTTAACCGGTTCGTTGACAAATCAACTATGCCCGAGGTCATTGCTTAGCTAGGAATATTCTCAATATTCTCTTTACGTTGTACTACAATGTGTTCTTGGTCAAAACCATAGTTATTAAAGGCCCAAGGCGCACCAAGGCGCAAAAGGTGTGCCCGGAGCCTAGGCGCAAGGCGCAAGGCGGGCGCGCGCCCGAGTGACGACGCAAAAATGCCTTAAAATACTAAAAATATAGTATACATACAACATCAAGATGAACAATAAATCAAATGCAAGTAGTAAATCAAACATACGTTATAAGTCATAAAAGAAATAAGCACAAACATACGTTATATGTCATAAATGTATGTATACTATACTAAAAATATAGTATACATACAACATCAAGTGATCAGGGAGATCGTCGGAGGTCGTCGCTGTTAGTTTGAAGGAGTTCCTAGTGATCGCTACTCTTATACAGAGTTATGACACGTGTATGTGAGAGAGTCGTGGCAGAGAAGAGTATTAGTCGCGTATTAGGTTTAATTACGATTTAATTGTTGGTCAATTATTGTGCCCGGAGCCTAGGCGCACACCATGAGGCTCGCGCTTCCCAGCGCGCCTAATCCCTCGCCTATGAAACAGGGCCTCGCCTAGTACAATCCAGGCTCCAAAGCTGAGCCTCTCTGCGCCCAGAGCCTAGGCGCGCGCCTAGGCGCACTTTTAATAACTATGGTCAAAACTGTGTTTATATAAGTGTACAACAATAAGCCCTAAACCTAGACAAAAAAGGAATCTCAGAATTAGGAAACTGCCTAAACTGGCCGAAAATCACCCCAATGTGCGCTCATCACCCTCTGAGCGCATATGCTGCTCGATGTGTGCGCATTCCAGGCCCATTGGCCTCCTGCAGCCGGCCAACTCCCAGCTTCTCATGCATGTGCATTACCTTTAGCGCTTTTACAGGCCCGGCCCAGATCGGCACGACCGTCTGTGTTCCGATGCGCGGTCATTTAAATGCTTAATCGACCAGAACATCTTAATTCTGTCTTTTTCCATCTCCTTGAACACTTCGATCTCGTCTTGAACTCCTCCAATGCTTAAACTCTTTTACACACCATTGTTCCCATATTGGTTTTTAGACTCCATAATCCAACATAAAAGACGAATAAACCCATTTTTTTCAGATCTGCTCATATGTTTAGATGGAAAGCTGCATTCGCTCCAACAACAACAACAAAGCCTTAGTCCCAAAATAATTTGGGGTCGACTAACATAAATCCTCATATGTCATCGTGTGAAAAAGTTGTTGGAAAAAAATAAATAAAAAAGTAAATAAAAAAAATAAATAAATAAAATAAATAAAAAATAAAATAAAATAAAAAATAAAATACATAAAAAAAATAATAAATAAATAAAATAAATAAATAAATAGTCGTTTTAGGCCAAGATTCAACAACAACAACATCACCAAAGCTTTAATGCCAAAATAATTTGGGGTCGGCTAAAATGAATCCTCATATGTCATCATTGTGCAAGAAAAGATGTAGGAAAAAAAAGTTAGAAGAAAAAACAGGTGGGAAAAAAATATAAAAAATTAGAAAATGTAAAGAGAAGCCAAAAAAATAGTGATAAAAAAAAGAATTAATATATAATTGACAAGGAAAATGAACATAATTATAAATAAATTAATAAATAAATAAAATCAACCCCCAATCTCCCACATGAATTTTTGCCTTCCACTCCGGCCTCTTCAACACCATATTTTGATCCAATCCAAGTAAATTCATATCATTTTCAATCACTCTAATCCAAGTTTGTTTAGGTCTTCCATTACCTCTCGCCATCTTATCACTTCTCCACTGTTTAGGCCAAGATTCTCGTTTCTAAATGATAGTCGTTCTAGCCTTGTTTTGTTCTATCAGACCAAATTGCCCTTTCAACAATTAATACATTTTGGTCTCATTCAGTTCTTTCTCAACTCCTTCTCATGTTCTCTCTCATCTTCTTCTCCCTACGTAGTCTGTATTTTTCTCATCTTCTTCCCCTCATAAACCCGTACTCTCCTTCTCTTCAAATTCTTTTAATTTTCAATATATATCCATAAGATTCAACAAGCTGCAGAGTGTAAGTTTCTTAATTTATTTTCTTAATATGAAAATCAATCAAATTTCTGAGTTTTCTTGGCAAGAAACAGAGAGAGACAACTTCAAATTGGGTTTTCCAATTTTGGCTTTTCTGAGCCTTGACAAAATCTGGATCTATTATTTTCTGAATGGGTTTTCGATATGGAGTGTATGAAGATGTAAATTATTGTTAATCTCATATCTTCTGCTTGGTCTAATGATAATTTTTTTTGCCTTTCTTGGACGTCAGCGATGGTGCAGTGTTCTGTTTTTGGCTTGAGTTTGAGAGAGAGAGAGAGAGAGAGAGATAGATAGATAAAGAGAGAGAGAGAGAGAGAGAGAGAGAGAGGGAGGGGAAGGGCCGCGAAAGAGAGGGAGAGGAATAATAGTAATGGCGAAATTTTGGGGCTAACTAAAGGCGTGCGTTCATCTTTTGAGAAGGAAAGAACGTGAATATTTAATAGGTGAGATAAAGGGTAAATAAGTAAATTGTAGGAATGGTTAATGTGTTTCTTGGTTAAGGTGATTGAGTCTAAAACAACTAATAATTTAGAATGGAGGGAGTGTAACTTCTACTTTATTAAGTACCCTACCCTTCTGAAGAATCTCCTCACAGGCGTATCAAAAAAAAATTCCCAGAAAGAAATGAACTAAATGTAAAATGGTGTTTGTGGATTTTCTACAGAGTGGGATGCTCGTAGTTTTGTGGTGGGAGAAATTCAAATATTTTCAGATACCACTATTTCTCGCTAGCGTTTTATGTGACAAATTGGTTCTTTTTGGCATATCTTCAGGCATCTACCAAGGCTTTTCGAGGACTTCCATTGTTGGATTTGAGACGAGAGTGGTTTTCTTCTGCTATTCTTATTCCCTCTATCCCATAGTAAATGTCGCACGTTCCTTTTTGGTTAGTCCCAAAATAAATGTCGCGTTTCTAAATAAGGGAGCAACTTCAGTACAACCTCCGCCCCAAAATGAATGTCCAAAAAAATATCAAATTTGCTCTTGATCAAGAGCAAATTTGAAAAGTTATTGCATGTTCATTGTGGGGCGGAGGGAATACAATTTTACCATTACAAGTAATGTACAAAAAGGTAATGCACACATCTTAAAAACGTTGAAAAGTCAAATGTGACATTTATTATGGGGCAGAGGGAGTAGTATATTTTTTTACACCTCCTTTTGATGAATTACTTGTCTGTCTTGTCTTTGTTATAGTCTCATCTCTAATCTAAAACAGTGTTTTTCTTATTCCAAAAAAGAAAAAAATAGAGATGCAAGATATGGCATTATGAATAAAGAGTTGTTGATCCCATGAAACAGTATCACCCCCTTTATTGAGAAAATGAGAATAGAAAGGTGTTGATACCATGAAACAGTATCCCGTTGAAAGGTATATTATCATCCACATATGGTAAATGAGAGACTCAAATCTCATCTCTTCCAGTCGGGTAAACCTCAATCAAACTCCCATACTTGTATCTAGAAATCAACCTACTGGTGCTATTAGGAATTAGGTATCCCAGCAGTATAAGGGGAGAAATAATCTAGCAAGTAATATGAAATGAACACACATATCACACACAAGATTTGTTAACATAGTTTCTCCAATCATTCACTATGCGTTGCTAAGCAGGATTATGCATTATAATCTCTCTCTCTCTCTCTCTCTCTCTCTCTCTCTCTCTCTCTCTCTCTCTCTCTCTCTCTCTCTCTCTCTCTGTGGTGTTACAAGATGTTCATGGCCGCCACATTATGTATATATAGGTGTATAATGAAACCCCAAAACCCTAAACCTAACCTGCGAAAGAAAAAGCCCCAAAACAACAAGAAATGACCCTGGGTGTGGACCCAGGGCCCCCTCCTCAAATCCTGTCCTCCGCTCACCAGGCGCATGCCTGGCGCCTTCACTGCGGAAGCTTAACATTCGTCAATCTAAGCGCCCGCTTGGCCCCCAGGTTGTCTGTTTGGCATTTTTCTTGTCCGTCTTCACCTCTTTGATGGTTTTGGCTCCAACTTCAACATGTGGTTCCACCAGAAAAGTAAAGAGAAAAGGGGAAAGATGATCGCTTTAATCGAAGGCCTCAAGAGGCCCTAACCTCTCCATTTCCTAGCCTTTAATAATCAATAAAAAAGACGTGGAAGACAAACACATTTTAATCCACCTATGCCAACTTACCATCTAGCACTAAATCCATTCACTGGCAATTGATCTAATCATAAGCTTTCTCAAAATCTAACTGGCTGTTTGGCATTTTTCTCGTCCTTCTTGGCCTCTTTGATGGTTTTGGCTCCAACTTCAACATGTGGAACCACCGGTAAAGTAAAGAAAAAAGGAGAAAGATGATCTCTTTAATTAAAGGCCCTTAGAGGCCCCTAAACCTCTCCATTTGCTAGCCTTTAATAATCGCGAAAAATGACATGGAAGACAAATACCTGTTAATCCACCTAGGCCATTACTATCTAGCACTAAATCCAGACATTGGCAATTAATCCAATCATAAGCTTTCTCAAAATCTAGCAACCCCGTTGTCTGTTTCGCATTTTTCTTGCCCTTCGTTGCCTCTTTGATTGTTTTGGCTCCAACTTCAACATGTGGATCCACTAGTAAAGTGAAGAGAAAAGGAGACCGATGATGATCACTTTAATTGAAGGGCCCAAGAGGCCCTAAACCTCTCCATTTTCTAGCTTTTAATAATCGCGAAAAAAGAATTGGAAGACAAACACCTGTTAATCCACCTACCCCAACTTACTCTCTAGCACTAAATCCTGACACTGGCAATCGATCCAACCATAAGCTTTCTCAAAATCTAACAAGCCTGTTCTCCCTCTACTCATGTCATCAACCACCTCTCTAGCACTTAAAACCACATGTAAAACCTTGTGTCCTTCCATAAAAGCTTTCTTTGCCCATTTGTTGAAGGAGAGGCTGGTTAATCAACCTATTAATGGACTTCAACTGTTGGGGCATTTTGGGCGGTTACTATTTTTGAGCAATATTTCGGAGAACTATTTCAGTTTGCATATCTGTATTTTCTGTTTTATTCACCATCTTTTTTGGTGGATTCCTCTTATCTCTTTCTGCATTTTCTGTGTATTTCTTGTTTTGTTAGTTCAATGTGGACATCTTTTTGTTTCATAATCCAAATAACTATTTTCTTTTGTGAATACTTTTTCATTTGACCTAACAATGAATCTTTATTAAGTACAAAATGTCATTTGGTTGCATGCAGAATCCCTGTTTAATGCTTTTGCTACAGCTGCATTTTTCAAGTTCGTGGTCTTCTCAATCTTTGAGATGAGATATCTTCTTGCTATATGGAAGGCAAGTAGGCCTTTGAACAATGGAGAAGGTTGGGAAGCAATGAGACGTGAACTTTCAGTTTTGTACAGCCGCTTTTGTGAGTACTCCTGCTGTATAAGCAATATATATGTGTGTATATAAATGAATGTGTGTGCGTGTGTATATCTCTGTGTATATATATACATATATATTTATGTGTATATATATACTCCCTCTGTCCCGTTTGAAATTACACTTTTTACCCAAAATGTTGTCCCATTTGAAATTACACACTTCCATTTAGGGAAAGTTTATAATACTTCTTTAATCAATGGGACCCACTTCACACTCACAACAACTTTCCATTTACTAATTCCTACCCCACTTTCTCTCTCCTACCTCACTTTTCATACAACACCTAACCCATTAACACTTTTCCTTAATTCCCTTGCCCAACCGAAATTGTGTAATTTCAAACGGGGCGGAGGGAGTATATATATATATTGCCTAATAGAACTTCATGATATTGCTTCTAGATGGTTCATTTGTTTTGAGCTTCTTGCATTTATAATATTCCAAGTCGTCTTGTTCCTAAAAATTACTCTGTGAATTATTTTCAGCTACAAAATTCATTCCCCCTCTGCCTATAATAGAAATATATTTGTTCTTCTGTAGTGCAATTGTGAGTATTCGGGACCTTGACTTGTCTAACTATCCTGAGATAGAAAATTAACTCAGGAATTATCTTTGGGTGAGGAGATTCTAAGGTGGTCAGAATTCTTACCTGTTGGATAGAAATTTATTACTGATCTTGAGAGATTCGAAATTCCTCTTTTTTATGCACCATGAGCTAGCAAGAACGCAAAAAAGTTTTTGTATCTTTCTCCCTACTGAATTTTGCTAACACGCAGCTGCAGAGAACAGATTCCGGACAAACTGATAACTCACCCTCCTTTCATGAAATCATTAGTGCCTTAGTTCACCAAAATAGAGTGAGGCATAAATGATTGACAAGAATGACTCGGGCCCTGCAAAACCCTAGAGCGGGAATCAGATTATTTCTCATTTGCACCTGAGATAAGATACTGAGGACGTAGGAACGTCTTGGTTCCCGCTATCAGAAATCCCATAAGAGACATCAAAATTCCAAATATGAGTTTCCTTCCCACACATGGAAAGAGGAAATAGATCCCCGGTGAGCCGAGGAGAGATGGATTACGGAGGAAAGGTCCAGCAAAGGGGTTTCTTACCAACCCAAAGATCTTCATGGAAAAGAATGATATTACCAACCGGGCAAAGAACGAGCTAGATCTACAATGGGTCAGTTTGAACTGGATCTTGATCAATCCATGATGATTCACTTGTTCATTAAACGGATCGATCGGGTTCATGCATTAACTGGATCAGATGCTGATCCAAAATCCCAACAATTAGTGGATATGATCATTGAACTGGTTACAACCAATTCCTTTTTCGAAATAACTTTAAGAAGGTCCCATTGTTAAGTGATGCAATATATAAGCCACACAGTTTGTGCAGAAAGTGGGGATAAAACATTGCAACTCCTTGGTTTACTGTAACCCCCTCCTCTTTTTAGTACTACATGAGCTATCTGTGCCTAAGTTTTAATTACTGCATCTTGATTTTGAAACCCCTTTATATTTGAATGTATGTGATTATTTTGCAGATGGCATACTTTTAGGTGGAATTTTGGTCATGTACGAGTTTCACAAGTATCTGAGGCCTATTATTCTTCTTTCCCACTGTTTTTGGATACCTCAAATTGCAACTAATATTATCCGTGATTCAAGAAAGCCATTGCATCCTCATTACATCTTGGGAATGACCATCACCCGGCTGGCAATTCCGCTCTATATCTTCGGCTGTCCTCACAACTTCATGCGAATTGAGCCTAATAGAAATTGGTGCTTATGTTTGGTTACTTTTATGGGTGTCCAAGCCGCAATTCTTCTACTGCAGCACTACCTCGGATCTCGGTGCTTCGTTCCTCGTCAGGTTTGATACATTAATGGTTTATATATGCTTTCGTTTTCTTGCATTTTTTTTTAATGCGGAAACCCCAAGTTATTAGTGCGTTAAGGACATTTCGAAAAGAAATCTGAAATTATTGTGACGATAGTGGTACCGCAGCAGCTGTGTGGTCTATATGACTCTATGCTTTTGCCACCATTTTTGGATCTCGGTGTTTCATTCCATTCAATGCTTCATCTCTTTTGCCTGTATTTAGCAGCTGTTTAGTCTTTGCTTTTGCCAAACATATGAACTATATATACATATGGTTTCATTTCATATGCGAGTGTGATGTCTATTGTGGGTGAATAATGCCAAAATGTTTGTGGCCTTATGGAGCTCAGTGGTCCTTATAGCCTGGTTATGCATGGGATGTCCTTCAATGCTTAGTGAATGGCCATAGACTGCACACACTTTACTGCTAGCAAACTATTTGAGCAAAAATTTAGTGTGAGTTTTAACATTTTGGCTATGGTAACCCAATTAAGATCAAAACCGACCCTTAGAATTACTGCTAGAAAACCTACTTATTGAAATTTAAGCTTAAATGTACGTAGTTTGACAAGTGCTCACCCACTTGCAACCTGTCTGATAAGTGATAACTACCTCAGCTTTGATTGCTACTCTTACAAGCCAAAAGTTCTATGCTCCATAAAAACTTTTTCTCGGTTGTTGTCCAAGACTTAAGACACTTTTGAAGCTGCCTATCCTAAGACGAGGTGTTTGTGAAGATTCTGCCAAACTCATGTTCTTGTTGGGGGATAATTAGTCAGTTTAAATTTACACTTTGGTATACTTCTGACAACTTCATATTACAACATAGGGAATGGAGCCAATGTTGGTCCTCTATCTTGACTGTTAGAGAACATTCCCTTTTTCTTTTTCCGTGGTGTTGCCTTTTATAATTGATGAACAGGTGTTCTGTCATTCTTGTGCTTCAGCAAGTAAACTTGTACCTACATGGAGTCCATCTGAATATGAAGCTGATATATTGGTGCAGATTCTACCTGAGAAGTATAGCTATTATAGAAGGTTAGAACAGGATGCAAATAATACCACGGACTGCGTCATTTGCATGACTGCCATTGATACCACTCAACGTCCAAATGATTGTATGGTATGTATTTGCGATATTTTCTACCTGAATTGTTGGTTGATGTGATTTTTCCTTACACTGTTGAGTCATTTATCTATAGGTGACGCCATGTGATCATTGTTTCCATTCTGGTTGCTTACAAAGATGGATGGATATAAAGATGGAGTGCCCAACTTGTAGGCGATCTCTTCCACCGGCCTAGGAGCTAAATCTTTGTGTATATTACAGTGACTCAGCTGACCTGACCAAGTTAATAAAGGTATGAATCGTCTGATGATTCCTCTTGATTCTTTATACTACTTGAACTTGGAGACTGTACCAACAATGAAACAAAAGATGTGGGCTATGAATATTGTTTCAAGAATGAACCTTTACTTATGGCTATCTGCAGACTATTACATGATTTCAGAAATAAGAATATCTGGACCTTCTTAAAAATATTTGTTTCCTCAAAAAAAAAAAAAGAAAAAGAAAAGAAAGAAACCTCCCTCTGTGCCATTTAAAAGTTCCCATTTTGCCATTTTAGAAAGTCCTGTTTCCAAAAAGGAAATTTTATAATAATTCTTTATTAATGAAACCCACTTGCTATAGTCACGGCAACTATCCACTTACTATTTCGTACCCCACTTTTCCTCTCCTACCTCACTTTTCATACTCAAATATCTACTGTATTACCAATATTATACACTTTTCCTTAATTCCCGTTCTCAAAAAGAAATGGGAACTTTCAAATGGGTCGGAGGGAGCATTTGTGTTTTCAGGCAGGGATATGGCGTCTAAACTAGTTTCTACTGTAATGAGTTTTCCAGCCATGCTGCTTGAATTCCACCTCCCGTGTTCGTAAAGGAATAAAAAAAAAATCAAGAGTATTATGCGTGTGTTACTATATTACTTCATATTGTTCTCTGATTAGCCTGCAGATGATTTTAACAGTATGCGTAGCTTATAATTATATTTCCTTTCAGGTTGGGTGTAGAATAATATAATCCAGATTTTCTGAAATTTCATTGCGAAAGACTGGATGAAATTATCAAAAGCAGGGGAGGCAAGTGATGAACAACATTTCCACATCTTGTAAATTGATACTGTACATTATGTAGCCATGTAAGTTTCAATTCAAAGGTGCCGGGCCCCATTTTCCTTGATTCTACACTACTTCATTTGCTCGCGGTGCTAAGTTAGCATCAAATCAGTCCTCGCTCTTTTCTGTAAAATGTATATTTGAAACTGCCAATGGAGTGGACTAGTCTTTATTTTAGTTTTACATGTTAGCCTCAAGGCATAGGTATTACTATCCATTTGAGTGGGAACTTATGCAGTTTGTATTTGGTTTTAAACATGCCTTGACAATGGCAGGAATGCTGGATGTCTCGAGTCAGTGTATGAATGGTGCCCCACATTTGTTGTTGGTAATATCATTGGTTGTTTCATTAGTTCTGCCTACAGACATTGTAACCAACCAATGAAATACTGTCAAACAATGTTTGCAGCCAAGCCAAGATTTGTGTCATCTTTTTTGGGTCAATATTTCTATTAAAAATTGATAACTTAATATAAAGTGGAATTTTTCGTTAGGTATAGGATAAAATGTCAAACCAGTCCCTCTACTATTTATCTTTTATGGGATTAGTCCTTGTTAAATCATGTCACGTGCAACTCAAATGATATTTAGTAGGGGTAAAATGAGGGAAAAGTATTGAGAATTGTTATTCACCCCCGCACATTTACTTAATATCCCCGCATTACTAAGTTTACTTATAAAAATTAAAACTATACCCCCATTATTACTATTCTACCCTTTTTAACCCTTCAATAAACACCCTCCTAATCTACCAAAATATACCCACACCCACACCCACCCACCCACCCACCCACTTACACATACAAACACACAAGGCAAAAAAAAAAAGAAAAAGAAATAAAATAATTAAATAAGTCAGCTTTTGGAGATAGCCCTTGAACCCTAGGTAATATTTACCCTTTTTTCTCTTCAATTTTAGTGAATACTTGTCATATATTTGGGTAATAGAATGTATAAATTGTTGATAGGCATATCAAGCAAGGAGTTAAATCAACGTCTTAAAGTAAGAGCAAGAAACAACTACCGAGTAGTGAATGTCGAGCGGTAAGTTTTTCCTTCAAAATTCAAAATTGAAAATTGAAGTTATATCTGTATTTTGTTTAAATTGTTTCAAGAATGCATGAAAAAAATTAAATTTTGAAGATTTTGGGTTCAAAATCATGGTTTGGCATACAGTTCTGCGTCGGCCCTGGTTCACCGTGTATAGCGTTAAAAATCGGCCACACGTTGCCGAACATAGTTCATTGGTGGCGGCCAACAGTGGCCGAATTGATGTATACTTAGCGGCATGCCGTTGCCGAACAACAGCTTAAGTTCGGCAACTCCTTGCCGAACAATCATTAAACTAGCGGCCACTCCTTGTCGAACATTGGCTAAACTGGCGGTCATTCCTTGCGGAACATTGGCTAAACCGGCAGTCGTTATTAGCCGAACATTGGCTAGATTGGCGGTTGCTGTTAGCCGAACATTTGTTAAACTTGGCTAAACTGGCGGTCAATGTTGGCCGAACAGAATGTTGATGGGCGGTCATTGTCTGCCGAACAAAGCCAATTGCATCAAAACTTAGTTTTATCAATGTTTTTTTTTTAAATTTACTCACTGGTGATTAAATTTGCTCAATATTTTCACTATTAATGTTAATGTTTTTTTTTCTCATTTGCTTTTGTAGTTTTGTCATACATGAGGAGGGAAAAACGACCAACTATGTCCGCCAGAAAAGAAATGGAAGAATCACGTATCCAAATATACCATGAAGAGGAAGCTGATTGTGGGAATGAGCAGGGTATTGAGGAAGCGGGAGGAGAGAGAGAAGGTCAAGTAGAAGTTGGTACATTTCCTTTTCCTGGGGGTCAATGGTGGATACTTTGCTTCATTCATATGGGAATCATGTCGCATCCAGAATATGGATTGGTAATGAGTGTGTGGTATTGAAATGCATCAATCACACAACAAAAATGAAAGAATGGATTTTGGGACTGGAAACATCTCGCGAGGTTCGCCGTATCATCAAGAAGTGCCATTTTCACCGTGTAAAAAATTATCATATTCTGACGTAGACAAGGTGTTAGTGAGTGTCTTTGTTGAACGATGGCATCCGGAAACCAATAGTTTCCATTTTCCCTTTGGGGAGATGACCATCACATTAGATGATGTAATGTGTCTTATCAGGCTTCCTACTGAGGGTCGTCCATTGATCTCAGATGGAAAAAAAATCTGAGTTGTTACCTGTGTCACTTATTTCTGAAGTCTTGGGAGTGACAAAGGACGAGGATTTAACATCAACGGAAGGTTCTAGGGGTGCGTCCATTAAAATTTAGTGGTTGCGCAGTAAATTTGACGATGACTTAACATCGAACGACCTTGCCACTTGCGTATGCAGCGAAGGGATACATGTTATACATATTAGATTGCACATTGTTTACCGACAAGAGTGGGAGTCGTGTGAGCCCCAGTTATATAGAGTTTTTGAGAGATAAGCAGGGTGTTGGTGGGTATGCTTGGGGAGCTGGAGCCTTGGCTTTTCTCTACAGACAACTAGGGCAAGCATCCAGACACGGATGCAGACAGATTGCTGGCTATCTTACGCTATTAGGGCAACTCCAATGGAGAGAGTTAACCAAAGGTACCAAAATCAAATTTTGGTACCTTTGAAGCACTATCTAATTTGCCAAAATCTAGGGAGAAACGCGTTTCTCCATAAGTTATGGAGAAACGGGTCCCGACTTGTCGCGCGACAATGAACTGGATATCCAGAACCTTATGAAAGTGATATCCAGAAACCTTCAAATGAATATCCAGAAACCTTCAAAATGTTTCTGGATATTCATTTGATGGTTTCTGGATATACATTTGAAGGTTTCTTCGGATATCCGTAAACCTTCAATAGCAATTTGGATATGCCCTAACACATTTCCGGATATGCACCTAACAGTTTCTGGATATACATTTCACATACTTCTGGATATGCACCTAACAGTTTCTGGATATCAAACCCAAAGCTTCTGGATATCCAGAAGCTTTGGTCTTGGCCTTGGATTTTTTTTTTCTGGATATCAAATGCAAAACTTCTGGCTATTAAAAACACGTTTCTCCATAGTTATGGAGAAACGCATTTCTCAGCAGACCTACTCATCTAATTTATTAGGTACTAAATTTTTATCTCCAACGGAAAGAGTTAACTACAGTTACCAAAATTAAATTTTGGTACATTTAAAATAATTTTAACTAATTAAATATTTTTAATAATTACATTTGAATAATTTTAAATAATAAAATATTTTTTTAATTTAAATAAAAAAATCTATTTTGAAAAAAATATATACTCCAATAAATAAAAAAGTCACGGCAATGTTTAAAGGGATTTAAAAAAAAAAGTTGCTCACCAATATGATTTAATTAAAAAAAAAATTCTCATTTGTTGTCATCCGACAACCACATGTGAGGAGCTGTGTGTGTTTTTTGCTCATTTTTCCTCCCTACGCACGAGTGTGTATCAACCAAAAGGAGTTAGGCTTGGTACCTGAATGAACGCTCGCCGAAAAAATTAGGATAAGGGAGTCGCCACGCCGTTTTTAAGGAAACATTGAAAACCTTTTTGAAAAGAGAAAATGGGTTCGGGGGTCAGGTTACGTGTTAGGAAGAACCGAGAGTTCACCCAACACGCCTCATCCGTAGACGAGTCTTTCTATTGTTCAACATCCAAAACATTCAAAGTGTGTGCAATTATGTGAGACAAAATATGTATAAAATGCATTTTAATGCTTTATTGATGAACAACGAGGGATACAACTTGTGAGCCACTTATTTTGGGGGGCCACGTCCCGATTACAACGAGGCAAACGAATTACAAATGAAAACAGACCATCTGCAGTGTGACTTAGTATGTCGCGTGACACAGGACACACTTGGCCCGATGTGTCGCGGGACATACTATGCCCTATGCAGAGGTTTACAACTGATTTGATTACAGGAACGAGCCAATATCAACAACGAGGTAAACAGAATGAAATTAACGACAACAACGAGATTAATTAATGGAACAAACCAATATCAACATCGAGGTTAACAAATGGATTTAATGGCAACAATGAGATTGTATAATTGCAACGAGACAATATCATCACCATATGGATAAACACATGAAAGAGAATGAATATGACGGATTCATTCTCTATTTGGTGTCTAGACGAACTAATATCAAACAAGAGCTCAAGCACCCAGATCAGATCATAGCATACTGGGAAACAAATTGAAATTATAACAATGCCAATATCAGGTTCTAGCCTGAGAACATATCAACCATAACAAAACCCATGTATACAGATCAATGCAAAACTGGGAACAAAATAATATGATACCAATACCAATCTCATCAGTTCTAGCATGAAGACCAATGTCAAATACGGCAACAACCCATGAATCAACGAGGAGAGATAGAAAAGGATTTAGAGATTACCCGCGGAGTATCCACAATCCTTATACCACGTTAGGTATAAGGAGCTTCAAATCAGCTTCGGGAACGAACTCGAACTCGCAGACCAAGTTGCTGTGAAGCTTCAAACTCCTGTGTGCGTTGAACGGATTTGAGAACGGGAATAGAGGAGTTGACGGTTTCAGAATAGAGAGCAGAACACGGTGAGGGGGATTGAGGTCGGATTGGGTTTCGATTTAGCCGGAGAATATGGTGGAGTGGTGGTGGTTAACGGCTTAGGGGTTGGAACAGGGGCGGTGTTGGTTGACGGATTTGGGTATAGAGAGATGGAATTAGAAGGGAATTAGGGAGAGTTAGGAAGGTCGCCAGTTGATTAGAGGTAGGGAGATTGATGGAACTTGGTCGCCGGTGACTGGTTTTGTTGAGATTTGAAGAGGAAGTGGGTTGCCGGCGATTGGGTTTGAGAGAGAGCTAACGGTGATGGGCAATTTGAGAGGGAGGATTCGTGAGGAAGACGGCGAGGTCTGGTGCTGGGCTTGGCCGGAGATTGGATTGGTGGGCTTGGAGAAGATGATTAGTATCTCCGGGTAGAGAGAGAGAGAATCTTGTGAGAGAGAGAGAGCGAGCTCTGCGTTTCCTTTGTGAGGGAGAAAATACTGTGTGAGGCCTCCCCCTTTGCCAAATGAAATAATCCCTTTATTTAACGTAATTTGGGAATGAATTAATATGTCGCACGACGGAAGGAAAATAACCGCTTTCCTTCTAGAACACTGCCAGGTGGCGAAATCTGGACCCTTCCTGAGCAATTCCTGAAAGGTCCAAACTGCATAATTTTTTCTAGGTCCTTCCTCAGCGAAAAACTTATAAAAGTTCCCAAAAATCTCGGAATGAACCGGAAATTTACCAAAACGCTCCCAGGCGCACTTTTATTGTATAAAAGGCACTTTTATTGGGTCGCGAGTTGGATTGGGGTACTCGCTGAGCCCCTGGGCAACGTCACTTATGAAAGAAGTGAGGTTGTCGATAAGAAGGATCCCAAGCCTAACGAGCGGCTGACGATATGGCAAATGGAGGAAAAATGATTTGATGAGGTTGGATGGCTGGACCTTTGGAGAAAGGATTCCTACGTATCCCTAAAAGGGAATCAAGCCAAATCGTAGTTCGAAAATGTGGGAACGAGCCTGAGGAGGTATAGGAACAAGCGTAACGAGGTATAGGAACAAGCCTAAAGAGACATAGGAACAAGCCTTAAGAGGTATAGGAACAAGCCTAAAGAGACATAGGAACAAGCCTTAAGAGGCATAGGAACAAGCCTTGAGAGACATAGGAACAAGCCTTAAGAGGTATAGGAACAAGCCTAAAAAGGTATAGGAACAAGCCTAAGAGGTATAGGAACAAGCCTAAAAGGTATAGGAACATGCCTAAAAGGGTATAGGAACAAGCCTAAAAAGGTATAGGAACAAGCCTAAAGAGATATAGGAACAAGCCTTAAGAGGTATAGGAACAAGCCTAAAGAGGTATAGGAACAAGCCTAACAGGTATAGGAACAAGCCTAAAAAGTATAGGAACAAGCCTAAAGAGGTATAGGAACAAGCCTAAAAGGTATATGAACAAGCCTAAAGAGGATCGAGATTAATTCAAAAGTATCGCGAGATGAACTCCAAGACTTGAAATGACTTTTACGAGAAAGTAAACATAAGACAAGATGATTTGCAGTTGGAATGAGAAATAATTTCATACCTGTGCTGTGCTTACCTGCAAGGATTATGCACACGAAGATCACTTGAAGTGATTGGCTGACTTTGGAACATTTGCCGAGTAGAACACGAACTTTGCTGTTGATATCACAGTTGCAAGACGGACTCTGCTGATGATTTGACGTTGCAAGACGGGTATTGCTGATGATTTGAGGTTGCGAGACTGACATTGTTGATGATTTCCCATTGCAAGACGGACCTTCGATGAACATTTGCCATTGCAAGACGGACCTTTGATGATGATTTGCCATTACAAGACGGACCTTTGATGAACATTTGCCATTGCAAGACGGACCTTTGATGATGATTTGACAACGAGGCTGATGAGCTTGACGAGCATTGCTTGGAGACTGAGGCAGCTAGGGCTCTTTCAAACGATGCTGATGAGTCTGAAGATGACGAGACCTATGAAGATGATAAAGGCAGAATATGCCACCTGCAGGACTTGAACTCCTTGTCTAGGTTGTGATTTGAGGAGCAGTCCTCATGATCAGATTATGATCACTTGATTATTGTACCCTGTAAGGGGAAAAACACAACACTACTAGGCACTTTGCATTTTATTCAATTATTGAGTTTTTGCTTATGCATTATTAAATTCATTGCACGAGTCAATCTCGGCTGGGGATGAAAATGGAGTGGGGATTTTGTAAGGCTTGGCAAGCGGATATGTATGTAGCAATTATGCTATGATGGATTTATGATGAAATGACTGTGTATATGATGATGTATGGGTCGAACCCTCTCCCATGAAGGATGGACGGTATGGCGCAGCTAGGCAAGTCGGGGTGTACCCAGAGAGTACAGACCGCAGCAGATTGATTCGTTGCTGATAAGAACAAAGTGTATCGCGCGCCTGAGACAACAAGCAGCAGAGAAAGTGTAGAGAAAGCCCTAGCTTTGAAGAGATGACTAGGCAAAGCCCCTGTTGATAATGCAAAGCAAACCCGGAGGGAATCTGGTAAGGAGAGCTTGAGAGGACAGCATAGCAAAGCCCCAGCTTGAAGAGATCCAATGCAATCCCATTACAGGCAGAATCATCATGAGACCAAGGAGGCACCCATCTTTTCAGACTTTAGTCAATCAGTCATAGACTCGGAAATATATACATGCAGGGGCACATCTTTCGAAAAGTGGGAAATGAATCCCGATTTTGTGCGACACACTCGCTTATGGGTTTAACTCTTTTGAGAGAGTATAAGCACAACAAGGTGTGGAAAAGTGTATGGAAGCTCCTGCTGACAGAAAGACAGTGTTTGGCTCTTTATTCCTAGAATGTAGAAAGAGAAGACAATGTCGAGACATTTGAAAACCTGTCTTATTCGTGATGATCACAAGGCTACTTAAAACCCTTTATTGATGTTCGGGTTATTCAACCACCAAAGCCGATATGAACAAATATTTTGATTAATCCTGAGGAGAAAACCAACTGATATCAAGAATCAAGCTCGAAAGGGTGGAAAGTGTATAGGAAAGGTCCTTGATGAGACCGAATTTTCTGAGATGTGTTTGTGATTTTGACCGGACCAGTTATGGTTGCCTACGTTCCCCTCCTGACGAGGAGCTCAGGTCGCCGTAGTTCGGGCTTATCCCGATTGAAAAGAGGAGGAATATGAAATTTTGAGATTTTGAGGACCTTTGAGGATTCTGAGAATTGAAGATCATGTCCCCTTGGAGTGTCCATGAAAGACACGGATGTGAAACCCCAATGGGGCATCCACGGGAAGTGTTTACGGAGGAGAAATGAAATATGCCCACATGAAGTGCCAAATGAATGGATTGAATTTGCACAATCTTAAATTGATGATTTTGAACCAAGATGGATTAGATTCCAATTTAAGCAAGCAACGAAGCATTAATCTGATTTAGATCTCGAAGATATTAGAATGAAACTGCTATCCGGTAGGGACTGTAACTGGGTTTCCGGGCTTCGATCGGCCATCGGGTAACTTGGGAAATGGATGACCTCTTAAGATGAGAGGTCGACTGGGCTTTTTACTGACTTAAACCTCTAAAGATGAGAGGTTGGCTTTTTAGGGATGTGTTTGGGAAATTTACGGCGAGGAAGATTGATTGCCTCTAAGAATGAGAGGTCAATTTCTGACTTTGGCCAAAGGCAAGGGAAATGGTAATGGGAATATCCTCTAAAAATCGAGAGGATGGTCTGGGATTATTTGGTGGATTGCTGACGAGAGAAGATCCAAGCTATCGAGAACTTTTGCGAACTTTCAAGAATCCGGGTTCCTTTTGAACATTGGAGAGCCTCTTGAGAAGTCGGGGACTTTTGCTGAATTGTGAGGATTTAACATCCTTCTTTTGGAAAGCCTTTTGAGGATTCTTGCTGGATTGTGAGGATTTAACATCCTTCTTTTGATAACTTGGAAGGCCTCTTGAGGAGTTGAGGATTATCTTTGTCATTCCTTCATGGCTTGAGTATTTTACGCACCGTCGACTCTCGAAGCTAACTTCTTGGCATTGCTTGGACTCTTCTCGGCAAGGAGCAAAGGTGATGGCTAAACAGGGTTTCAAAACATGCCGATCTTGAAATGAAAGGGTATTATTTAGTGAGGGTGAGGTAATGGCTTCCCTAGGGTGAAAGGCTTCAACCGCAATCCCTACCGGATGACCCAAACGAGATTCAGTTTTCATTGCTTGCTTAAGCTTAACCGAGGAAGATTCATGCAAATTCATTGAGCGACAAAACAACGAGGGTGATGAAAGAGGTATGAGCATATGAGATGCAAGATGGGGAGTTGGCAAGCCCCAATTTGATAAGGATATCAATCGATTTTCTCGCTTCGATTAATTTAAATATTAGTCATTTCAAAGCATTAGTGATTGAGTAGCACAAGTGATCATCTAGGATAAAACCATTCCAATCAAGTGTAATGTGGTGTGCAAGTTATGTCTTGAGTCTAGCAAGAATAGAAACAAAGATTTTTATTATTGCAAAGCAAAAACTGGTCCAACTTGGACTCAACAGACTCATGTCCGAAAGGGACATTCTAGATCCTACGAAGATTGATCGAATTCTTCAACCTTGTATGGGAGAGCCCCTGGGATTGTTGACAGTGTTGGCCATTTGAGCAAGCATCTGGGCCTCACGCTCACGAGCAAGAGCGGCTTCAAGGGTAAACTACAACTCTTCAATAGACAAATCATTCGAACCCGGCTGACCCGTAGCAACTGAACCTCCGGACTGGCTATCCAATACATTCTATGCACCAGGCATCCAGGATTTTGAATCAAATAAGGACCACTCGGACACTTGAACTGCCTCCGTCTCGGGAAAATGGACCAACTGAGCGCCGGGGACCGGAGTACGCACCTAACTTGCCATGAATGCATAGGTGGTAGGGGTCGGTAAGGTGGTAGAGGAAAGGACCTTGAGAATGGTATGGGAGAGGGAAGAACGGGAAAAGAGATGGACTCATGCAACATCTTATTAATGTTCAAATAAAAATCGATGTCTTTTAAGTCCTATGAACGGTTGGGAAAGGCTAACCCTTTATTCACGCAATCTAGAACCTTGGGGGAACCTCTGGACACATCATCCAAAAATACACCAAATGTATTGATTCAAAATAAATAAATAGGCAATAATACCTAAATAAAACCGAAGTATTTATGGGACGGACCAGCAATCCCAATTTCTGGAGAAATTTGGGCAGCATAACAGGTATTCCTGAAGAAATTTAGGGAAAAATCCGGCATGACCTCTCGTCGGTGCACGTTGACAAGGCGACATGATCTCTCGTTAGAACATGCCGTGGGAACGACATGTCCTTTCATGAAACCATGTTGCGTTGGCAACATGCCCACACGTGCTAGGTTTTGGGATAGGTACGAAAGCCTATTATAAATTTTTGAAACAAGTCATTTTAGTGTATTTTTGAAAATGGCGTGTCAAAACCAACTGTTTGGGTAAGGTTTAAATGTGTGGCGCCACCTATAACGCGCTAGGGGGGATGGGTTTGGCATTAGGCGTTCAAGCGTAGGCGAATATTATCACCGTCCGCGATGCCGTCAATCGCACCTGAGGGTTCTAGATCTACGTGAAGTAGTGTGCGGGATGACTAGATTCCTTTATTTATGAAAATGATTATTATTATTATTATTATTATTATTATTATTATTATTATTATTAATTTTTGGAAAAGGGGTGATAAAAGAAAATCAACACACACACACCTCACATAGCACAATAATCAAGGATCATAATTTGATCATGGGACACCCCCACAATCACAAATTGCACCAAAACTCAATCCCTGCAAAGTGGCCACCTATGTCGCGTGACACAGGACTGATGAGTCCATTTCTGTCGCGTGACACAAGGAGACATACTTCCAGAATCTCAAGCAATAAGCCCCAACCTCAGCCTCCAAGCAAATCACTCAAATCAAGGCCTCACAGAGAACAACAGAAGCATACAAGGAGGACAAAGACAATAAAGCACATAAAATGTCACACAACAAGGCACACACGAATGAATGAAATGGACGTTGAACAAGCACGAAAGTTTGACCCACTTTTGAAAAACAAGTTTCAAATTTCCCCAGCGGAGTCGCCACTGAATGAACGCTCGCCGAAAAAATTAGGATAAGGGAGTCGCCACCCCGTTTTTAAGGAAACATTGAAAACCTTTTTGAAAAGAGAAAGTGGGTTTGGGGGTCAGGTTACGTGTTGGGAAGAACTGAGAGTTCACCCAACACGCCTCGTCCGTAGACGAGTCTTTCTATTGTTCAACATCCAAAACATTCAAAGTGTGTGCAATTGTGAGAGACAAAATATGTATAAAATGCATTTTAATGCTTTATTGATGAACAGCGAGGGATACAACTTGTGAGCCACTTATTTTGGGGGACCACGTCCCGATTACAACGAGGCAAACGAATTACAAATGAAAACAGACCATCTGCAGTGTGACTTAGTATGTCGCGTGACACAGGACACACTTGGCCCGATGTGTCGCGGGACATACTATGCCCTATGCAGAGGTTTACAACTGATTTGAACGAGCCAATATCAACAACGAGGTAAACAAAATGAAATTAACGACAACAACGAGATTAATTAATGGAACAAGCCAATATCAACATCGAGGTTAACAAATGGATTTAAAACAATGAGATTGTATAATTACAACGAGACAATATCATCACCATATGGATAAATACATGAAAGAGAATGAATATGACGGATTCATTCTCTATTTGGTGTCTAGACGAACTAATATCAAACAAGAGCTCAAGCACCCAGATCAGATCATAGCATACTGGGAAACAAATTGAAATTAACAATGCCAATATCAGGTTCTAGCCTGAGAACATATCAACCATAACAAAACCCATGTATACAGATCAACGCAATACTGGGAACAAAATAATATGATACCAATACCAATCTCATCAGTTCTAGCATGAAGACCAATGCCAAATACGGCAATAACCCATGAATCAACGAGGAGAGAGAGAAAAGGATTTAGAGATTACCCTCGGAGTATCCACAATCCTTATACCACGTTAGGTATAAGGAGCTTCAAATCAGCTTCGGGAACGAACTCGAACTCGCAGACCAAGTTGCTGTGAAGCTTCAAACTCCTGTGTGCGTTGAACGGATTTGAGATCGGGAACAGAGGAGTTGACGGTTTCAGAATAGAGAGCAGAACACGGTGAGGGGGATTGAGGTCGGATTGGGTTTCGATTTAGCCGGAGAAGATGGTGGAGTGGTGGTGGTTAACGGCTTAGGGGTTGGAACAGGGGCGGTGTTGGTTGAAGGATTTGGGTATAGAGAGATGGAATTAGAAGGGAATTAGGGAGAGTTGGGAAGGTCGCCGGTTGATTAGAGGTAGGGAGATTGAGGGAACTTGGTCGCCGGCGACTGGTTTTGCTGAGATTTGAAGAGGAAGTGGGTTGCCGGCGATTGGGTTTGAGAGAGAGGTAACGGTGATGGGCAATTTGAGAGGGAGGATTCGTGAGGAAGACGGCGAGGTCTGGTGCTAGGCTTGGCCGGAGATTGGATTGGTGGGCTTGGAGAAGACGATTAGTATCTCCGGGTAGAGAGAGAGAATCTTGTGAGAGAGAGAGCGAGCTCTGCGTTTCCTTTGTGAGGGAGAAAATACTGTGTGAGGCCTCCCCCTTTGCCAAATGAAATAATCCCTTTATTTAACGTAATTTGGGAATGAATTAATATGTCGCACGACGGAAGGAAAATAACCGCTTTCCTTCTAGAACACTGCCAGGTGGCGAAATCTGGACCCTTCCTGAGTAATTCCTGAAAGGTCCAAACTGCATAATTCTTTCTAGGTCCTTCCTCAGCGAAAAACTTATAAAAGTTCCCGAAAATCTCGGAATGAACCGGAAATTTACCAAAACGCTCCCAGGCACACTTTTATTGAGTAAAAGGCACTTTTATTGGATCGCGAGTTGGATTGGGGTACTCATAGTACCAAATTTGGTACCTTGCCTAGCTCCTTTTCTAATTTTGGTACCCCAAATTTGCTTCATTGGAGATGCTAACTCCTTTGATAGGTACCAAAATTTGATTTTGGTATTTACCATTGGAGTTGCCCTTAGGCTATATCCAATAATCCAACCACCAAAAAACATTCAACTACCTTCATATCACGACACCTCATCTTCTCTCTCCATCCACTTAATCATTCAACTACTTTCTCAACTACACCCCCCACAATAAGCTAGTTTAGTTTAAAATTCAACTCCTCTCAATTCATCATTCTATATCCCATTATTTTGAGTGTTTTTTTTTGTGTCCAAATCAAATGAAACTTATATCAATTTGTAGGGGAAAAAAATGGTTAATTTTGGTGAAAAAAAAATTAAAAAAAAATTAATTTACTAGGTGATAATTTAACTCAAATTGAAAAATGAGTGTTTTTTTTTTTGTGTCCAAATCAAATGAAACTTATATCAATTTGTAGGGAAAAAAAAATGATGAATTTTGGTGATTTTTTTTTTTTTTTAAATCATTTATTATGAGATAATTGAGCTTAAATAATTGGGTGAAAAAATGATAAAGTACGGACCAATCAGAGCGTGACAAGTGGCGGCTTAGGAAAAAAAGAAAAAAAAAAAGGCAAAACATTTCAGCTTCACTCGCCTCTTCCGTGTGTGAGTTACACTCTCCCTCTCCGGCCCAATAGAATTGAGACACGTGTCCAAGGCGGGACCCACCCCCATTTCTCCAACCCGGTTGAACAACTTCAACTCCCTCAACTCAACTCCCCCAATTCAACCACCTTATTGTACCAACTAAACCCTCCACCTCATCCTCAACCCCCAATTCAACCACCTTATTGGAAATAGCCTTAGAGGTATGTAACTATTACTTGAATATATTATGTCTATATGTCCTATATGTTTCTTATTTAATAATATATATATATATATATATATATATATGTTTATACACATTTAGTAATATTTATTATCAATGTATGTGATTTTGCAGGCATGGATATATGAGAGATTTCCTACTTTTAGGCCTGATCATAGCGTTGAATATGATGGTATCCAGGGGCTTGCAATGAAGTTGCCACCACCTAAGGGCCAAGGAAGATCGGTTGACTATTTGAAGTCTAAGCGGGAGAAGATTGACACACTAAAGGGAACAAATGTAAGGATTTTATGATGTATTTCATTTTTGTTTACGTTCTTAATAGTTTCAATAGATTACTGATTTTTTTTATTTTTTTTTACATTCATTGGTTTTTTGGACTCCGTATACACCTAATGTGAGAGAAAAGTTTCCTTGGTCATCTGTTGCTCTGTATCGTGGATGTATATGTATTAGATCCGTCAAGCCATATCATCCAGACAGGGTACTGAGGCAGTTTGGTTATATTCAAAGAATTCCGGAACTTCCTATTGCACATACCATTATTTCGAGAACAACCTAAAAGAATTCTGCTACGTGGGAGACATTTGCAGAATATTTCCGTCACTGGCAAAGGTATGATCTCACAGATGAGGAAGTTGGCACACATGCCCAGATACCACACGAAACAACTTCTGATTATTATGAGTGGTATGTCCAACATTCACAACCTACTGTGCACCCCGTAGAATTAAGGTCTCACGCAGTTCGGAGGACCACTGAAGTTGTTTTACCAGATCCGTGGGAAATGGTTAGATGTGTGGAACCACTTATTCAAATATGGTCATCCAGGGATCCCTCACTTACATTAGATGTGGCTATGCAAATCATTTCTCAGGCGTACACTTCTTTATCAGCTCAAGCAGCTGAATGTACGCTTGCCGAAAAAATATATGTTAAAATAGGAGTCGCCACTCCTTTTTAAAGGAAACATTGAAAACCTTTTGAAAAGAGAATTTGGGTTCGGGGGTCAGATTACGTGTTGGGAAGAACCGAGAGTTCACCCAACATGCCTCGTAAAATGAGTCTTTCTATGTTCAACATCCAATTCATTCAAACGTGTGTGCAAATTGTGTGAGACAAAGTATATGATGAAATGCACTTTAATGCTTTGTTTTATTGCTCAACTGAGAACATTACATCTTGTGAACCATTTACTCTGGGAGGCCACATCCCAGATTACATTTGAAATGAACAACTTACAACCGAAAAGGAGTTTACGTAGAATGGCCGGATGTGTCGCGTGACACAGATGCTGCGGCTAGTTGTGTCGCGTGACACAGGACTCAGCCTGGCAGGTTGTGTCGCGTGACACAGGTTGCCAATCTGCAGAAACCTTACAAACTGAAATCAGAATTAACAGAGATCCATCTAGATCTAGTTACAACATCAAATCATCTCAGAGAATACACGAATTAACATTCAATCGATCAAGGGGGTGTGGATATGGGGAGATCCACACTCCCTTGGCAAACAAGCCACAATTATAATAAGATCAAACCATAAACATGAAGTAATCATGGAACAATGAGATTAAAGAGAGAGATGGCGATTGCCACTTGATAATTAAAGCAGATGGAGCTTAATTATCAAGTGGATGAATAGAAATTGCAATGAACTATACAAAATAGCAAGATACAAGAGAGAGAAGAAGGGAGGGAATTGTTACCCTTGTAGATCCATGATTCTACACTATGTTCAGTGTAGAATCCTTCAAAGCAGCTTCAAATGGTGGATTCGGATCTCTGAAAGTGTAGGAGCCTTGGATCTCCAATTGGTGTGAAGTCTATGAGAGTAGATGGGTGAATTGTGTATGAGGGATGAGGGAATTGGAAGGAATTGGTGTGTGTTGTGTGTGTTTTAGGAGAGAGAGAGGCTTCTGGGCATATTTTGGCAGAGTGACAGTAGGGAGGCTGAAAAGGGATCCTGAAATGAGAGAGGGAGGGTCCAATTTATAGGCTGCTGATGAGGGGTGAGTTGTGTCGCACGACGTAACGCTTCCGTTTTCCGTGGCTCGTTGTGTCGCACGACTAGATGAGCCACTTAACCGTTTCTGGCGCCAGCAACTGGTTCTGGAACATTTCGAGTTAATTTCCAACAAGTCCTAAATAATTAATTCCCTGTAGGTCCTTTTGCATAGGAAAATTACTTAAAAGTACTTTCCTCGCAAGAAACTTATAAAAAGATTCCAGAAGTCTCGGAATGGACCAGAAATTTACCAAAATGCCCCTAGTGTATTTTATTACATTAAAAGGCACTTATAAAGGGTTGGGAATTGGGTTGGCATACTCACAGAGCCCCTCAGCAACGTCACTTATGGAAGAAGTGAGGTTATCGATAAGAAGGAACCCAATTCCAATGAGCGGCTGGGGACATGGCAGATGGAGGAAAATGATTGATGAGGTTGGATGGCTGGACCTTTTTGGGAAAGGATTCCTACGTATCCCTAGGAGGGAATCAAGCCAGATTGTAGTTCAAAGATGCCAACAAGGAGCAAAAATGGTAGTGCAGATAGAGATATGTTTTCATACCTTTGCTGTGCTTACCTGTAGCTGCCAGAAGGACTGAGGCTACGACTGATGATGATTGGCCGTCCAACACGGGCATTTGATGATGATTTGCCATCCAACACGGGCGTTTGATGATGACTCACCGTCCAACACGAGCACCTGATGATGATCCTCCGTCCAACACGGGATATTGATGATGATTCTCCGTCCAACACGGGATATTGATGATGATTTTCCATCCAACACGGGCATTTGATGATGATCCTCTGTCCAACACGGGATTTTTGATAATGATTCCTCTGTCTAACACGGGAATTTGATGATGAATCTCCGTCCAACACGGGAATTCGATGATGAATCTCCGTCCAACACGGGAATTTGATGAAGAATCTCCGTCCAACACGGGATATTGATGAAGAATCTCCATCTAACACGGGAATTTGATGATGAATCTCCGTCCAATAGGGATATTGATGATGATTCACCTTCCAACACGGGATATTGATGATGATTCTCCATCCAACACGGGATTTTGATGAGGAAACTCTGTCCAACACGGGAATTTGATAATGACTCTCCGTCCAACACAAGAATTTGATGAGGAATCTTCGTCCAACACGGGATATTGATGAAGAACCTCCGTCCAACACGGGAATTTTGATGAGGAATCTCCGTCCAACACGGGATATTGATGATGAATCTCCGTCCAACACGAGAATTTTGATGAGGAATCTCCGTCCAACATGGGATATTGATGTTGAATCTCCATCCAACACGGGATTTTGATGAGGAAAATCCATCGAACACGGGAATTTGATAATGACTCTCCGTCCAACACGGGAATTTGATAATGAATCTCCGTCCAACACGGGATATTGATGAAGAACCTCCATCCAACACGGGAATTTTTATGAGGAATCTCCATCCAACATGGGATATTGATGATGAATCTCCATCCAGCACGGGAATTTTGATGAGGAATCTCCGTCCAACACGGGATATTGATGATGAATCTCCGTCCAACACGGGATTTTGATGAGGAAACTCCGTCCAACATGGGAATTTGATAATGACTCTCCGTCCAACACGGGAATTTTGATGATTTGCCATGCCAGATGGACTCTGTTGATGATTCAGCCTAGCAGAACTGGCTTTTGACGATGATTTGCCGAAGCTGATGAGCACTATTGCTTGAAGATTGAGGCAAGCTCTCTTTTAGATGATGCAGATGAATCTGAAGATGATAAGTCTGATGAAGATGATGAGGGCAGAACATGCCACCTGCAGGATTTGAAATCCTTGTCCAGATTGTGATTTGAGGAGCAATCCCCATGATCAGATAATGATCATTTGATTATTGTACCCTGTGGGGGGAAAACACAACACTCTAGGCACTTTGCATTAATTTGAGCTTGAGTTGAAATTTTATGCATTATTAATCTTGATGCACGAGTCCATCTCGACTGGGGATAAAAATGGAATGAGGATTTTGTATGGCTTGACAAGCAAATATGTATGTAGCAAATGGTGAATTGCATATGGGATGAATGTGTATATGTATGATGATGAACGGGTTGATTGTGCATAGGGATGTATGTGGTAAAGTGAACCCTCTCCCATGAGGTGGGGAAATGTATGAGTGATGAATGATATGGCACAGCCTAGGCAAGTCGGTGATGCTCCCGGGAGTGCAGATTGCAGCAGATTGATTTGTTGCTGATAAGAACAAGGTGTGTCGAGCGCCCGAGACGGCAAGCAACAGAGGAAGTGCAGAGAATGCCCTGGCTTTGAAGAGACGACTAGGCGAAGTCCCAGTTGATAATGCAAAGCAAACTCGGAGGGAATCTGGTAAGGAGAGCCTGAGCAAATAGCTTAACAAAGCCCCAACTTGAAGAGCTTATATGGGAGAGCATGAGATAACAGCTTAGCAAAGCCCCAGCTTGAAGAGATTCAACGCAGCCTTATTGCAGACAGAATCAACATGTGGCCAAGGAGGCAACCCATCATTTCAGACCTTAGTCAAACAGTCATTAGAAAAGACTCAAAAGTGTACACGTGCAGGGACACATCTTTAGAAAAGTGGGAATGAATCCCCATTTTGTGTTACATACTCACTTTGGGTTTGACTCTTTTGAGAGAGTATAAGCATCACAAGGTGTGGAAAATTGTATGGAAGCCACTGCTGACAGAAAGACAGTGTTTGGCTCTATATTCCTAGAATGTAGAAAGAGAAGACTTGTCAAGACATTTGAAAACTTGTCTTATTCATAATGATCACAAGGCTGCTAAAAACCCTTTATTGATGTTCGGGTTATTCAACCACTAATCCTGATATGAACAAATATTTTGATTAATCACGAGGAGAAAACCAACTGATATTGAGAATCAAACTTTGAAAGATGGAAAGAGGATTTGTGTATAAGGACGGCTCTTGATAAGACCGGATTTTCTGAGATTTGAATATGTTTGTGACCGGACCATTTTTGGTTGCCTACGTTTCCCTCATTGTGAGGAGCTCAGGTCGCCGTAGTTCGGGCTTATCCCGATTAAAGAGAGGAGGAATGCGAATATTCGAGATTTTGAGGACCTTTGAGGATTTTGAGGATGGGAGAGTTGAAGAACATGTCCCCTTAGAGTGTCCATGAAAGACACGGATACAAAGCCCCAGTGAGGCATCCACGGCAAGTGTTTGCGGAGAAGAAATGAAATATGCTCACATGAAGTGCCAAATGAATGGTTTTAATTTGCACAATCTTTGATTGATGATCTTGAACCGAGATAGATTAGGTTCCAACTTAAGCAAGCAATGAAGCATTAATTTGATTTATATCTCGAAGATATTATAATGAAACTGCTATCCGGTAGGAACTGTAGCTGGGTTTCAGGGCTTCGATCGGCCATCGGGTGATTGGGAATATTGTTTGCATCATGACCTCTTAAGATGAGAGGTCGGCTGGGCTTTTTGCTGACTGAACCTCTAAAGATGAGAGGTTGACTTTCAAGGATGTGTTTGGGATTTCTAAGATGAGGAGATTGATTGCCTCTAAGAGTGAGAGGTCAATTCTTGACTTTGGCCAAAGACAAGGGTAGTGGTAATGGGATTATCAGCTAAAAAGAGAGGACGGCTCGGGATTGGTTTGTGGATGCTGATGAGAGGAAGTCCAAGCCATCGAGAACTTTTGTGAACTTGTGAGAATTTGGACTCCTTTTGAACATTGGAGAGCTTCTCGAGAAGTCGGGGACTTTTGCTGAATGGTGAGGATTTAAAATCCTTCTTTTGATAACTTGGAAGGCTTCTTGAGGAGTTGAGGATTCTTGCTGAATTGTGAGAATTTAAAATCCTTCGTTTGATAACTTGGAAGGCCTCTTGAGGAGTTGAGGATTATATCTGTCCTTCCTTCATGACTTGAGTATTTTGTGCACCGCCGATTCTTGAAGCTAACTTCTTGGCATTGCTTGGACTTCTCTCAGCAATAAATGAAGAAGATGGCTAAACAGGGTTTCAAAATATTCCGATCTTGAAATGAAAGGATATTGTTTGGTGAGGGTGAGGTAAGGGCTTCCCTAGGGTGAAAGGCTTCAACCGCAATTCCTACCGGATGACCTAAATGAAATTAAGGCTTCATTGCTTGCTTAAGATTAGTTGAGAAAGATTAATGCAAATTCTTTGAGCGACGAACTGATGAGTATGATGAAAGTGTTGGATTTTATGGATCCATGCGCAGCGGAATTAAGCATCTAATTAACACAAAACCCAAGAGCCTAGGATCCGTTCTATACAATTAATTTGAATTTCTATGAGATAGAAATAACCAACCTTGAACGCTTTCCGTTCTTGAGCAATCGAACGATTTAATAATGTGATTTCGAATCACAATCTTCGTTCTTCAGATTGCTTGAACTCCAGGCCATGATCGTTGAATGAGCGAAGACCCTCTTTCGGTATCCACACCTTTGAATGAACCAAGAATGACTTCTTGAAGATTGCTAGATCTCTTAAACCTATGAAGAATATTGAGAATATATGTTGTGAATTTATTTTCAAAATTTCGGCTAGCTCTTTAGGGTTTTACAAACCTTATATTTATACTACAATAGTATTGGTATATGTTTCCTAATCAAATTAGGAAACTGTCTGTCAAAACCGCCTTAGGCTTGAAGTGTCGCACGACCAGTCATGTCCCGTGGACAAGTTCTGTCGTACGACCAGACGAGTCATTTGGACAACTTTTGTCGCGCGATGACTCATGTCTGATCTAGAATTTCTCAATCATTCTTCCATTGGTTTAATCAATTCATTCTAGTTGTGTGTGACCCAATAAGATTATATTATGTTGGCAATGAGCTCGATCATATCGACTCTCGTAAGACATAAGCGGACTCTAGAAAGCCATTATGTCTACCCAAATAATATAACGTAAGAGTTCACGTTTCCAATGGTGCACTTCCATTTCTCCCTATGTCTCACGATGTTATATTGAACACAAGTCATGGTCCTTGTCAACTTGTCTTTGTTCAATGCTTTCTCGATCTTGAGTATAATGATAATCCAATCGTATTGGGGTATGGCCATACACTTTCATCATTATCACTCATCGAGGGGCCCAAACAAAGTTCTATTCCTCCTCTCAGACACACCATTCCATTGTGGTGTTCCGGGTGGAGAGAGTTTTGAAACGATTCCACAACTCTTAAGATGACTGTCAAATTCTTGGCTCAAATATTCACCACCTCGATCGGATCGAAGTACCTTAATAGTTTTGCCAAGTTGATTTTGCACCTCATTTTGAAATATTCGAAATATCTCAAATGATTCACTTTTATGTTTCATTAGATAAACATATCCAAATCTACTATAATCATCAATGAATGTTATGAAGTACCAAAATCCTCCCCTAGCATCGCTACTTATAGGCCCACATACATCGGTATGTATGAGTCCTAATAAGTCGCCCGCCCTTTCACCAGTTTTGGTAAATGGGTCCTTGGTCATCTTGCCAAGTAAACAAGATTCGCTTGTCTCATACGATTCATAATCATGTGAGTCTAAAAATCCATCTTTATGGAGTTTAGAAATGCGTTTCTCATTTATATGGCCAAGACGACAATGCCATAAGTAAGTGTGGTTTACATCATTGGGTTTAGATTTCTTGTTAATGTTATAGACATCATTATCACGATTTTCAACATTAAGGATATAAAAGCCATTGAATGAAATAGCAGTACAATAATGCATATCACTCTTGTAAATGGAAAACTTCTTATCACATATAAGAAAATTAAAACCTTCATTATCCAAACATGAAATCGAAATAATATTCCTACTTAAAGCTAGAACGTAATAACAATTGTTCAAAACAAGTATTAGTCCACTAGGTAAAGTAACTTCATAAGTTCCTACGGCTAATGCATCAACTCTTGCTCCATTCCCCACACGTAGGTCCACTTCACCTTCCTTAAGCATCCTTCTGTTCTTTAGACCCTGCACATTTAAACAAATGTGAGTTCCACATCCGGTATCCAATACCCAAGAACTATAAGTAGATAGGAATATATCTATAAGAAAGATACCTGAAGACAAAGCAACACCTTTGCTTTTCTTCAGCGCTTCCTTGTATTTTGTGCAGTTTCTCCTCCAATGTCCAATCTCATTGCAATGGAAGCAGACTGCGTCCTCTTAGGACTTGGGCTTAGCCTCTTTGGGTTTGGCACCCTCTTTGGGTTTGGCAACATTTGCCTTAGGATTAGCAACTTTTGCCTTTCCCTTACCCTTTAAACCCTTCCCCTTGTTAACCATCAACACTTGATCGGTTTTCTTCTTGACAATATTGGTTTCCGCAGTGTTCAACATATGAACCAACTCAGAAAGGTTCTTATTCATGCCACCCCATGTTATAGTTCATTATGAAATTACTAAAACCTTCGGGCAATGAATTCAATATCATGTCAGTAGCCAACTCTTGTCTAATCGGAAAACCGAGCCTTTCAAGGTGCTCGATGTGGCCCTTCATCTTTAAAGCATGAGGACCAACAACTTTTCCTTCACTCATCTTGCATGAGGTCAAGGCCTTAATTGTGTTATACCTTTCTTGCCTTGCTTGAACTTGGAACATTTCCATCAGTCGATTGTTTAGATCAACTGTCCCCAAGTGCTCAAGATCCTTCTGAAGGCTCTTGCACATGGCGGAGAGCATGAGGCAACCAACATCAGTAGAATCACGCTTGTGCTTCAGATATTGGTCCTTCACTGCCCTAGTAGCATTGGCGGCGAGTTCAGTGGAATAGGTTCCTCGAGAACGTACAATTTCTCCTCTTGCCTGAGAACAATTCTCACGCTACGGATCCAATCCATATAGTTTGTACCATTCTCTTCCAACTTTTCCTTCTCAAGAACAGATCGCAGTGACAAATGATTATTGTTTGATGCCATTTATTCTACAAAAAGATATACATAAAATATGAACACATATAAGTAAACATCTTATATGAGAAGTATAATGCATTTACATGAAAATAAATGCTCCCACTAAATTATACACCTTCCAATGCAAATAAGCATAATATACATTTAATGGGCTAAGATCCAACTTTAATTTAATTTCAAGTTTGCTATGGCAAACCGCTCAAAATGAAATTAATTAGGTAGAAACATCAATCATATCACATATATGACTCTTAGATCATTTATGAGATTTTCAAGACATCATATGTCTAAGCATATTTTATTCTCATCTTATGCCTTGGGTCCAAAACCATTTTGATAACCCAATTAAGTTCATTCACTTTAAACGTATAGGAACCACCATTTCCTCATCTTGCTCGCATACGAATAGAATCAAAGTACCTTGCTATGGCAAGCCCACCCAAAACTATCCGAATGTTCTCAAGTGTTTTAATCATGAATTGGCATAAAGAACTTAAAAGTTAAATGAAAGTTCTTTAAAGTAGATTATAAGCACATCAGCAAAGATAGTCATAACTGTGCACCATGTAAGTTCCCAGGAAGACAGGTGAGCCACAAGGACTACTTAAGTACCAAATCTCTCCTTCGACAGAACTCTTCTAGACATGCACAATCAGAAATCAGCTCTGATTTGCAACATAATCAACACTTTGAATAAACAATCAGTTTCCTTTCAAATTTTGCGTAATATGACTTGTTTCTCATAAACAATCACAAACCAAAATTTCAATGTTTAAATCTAAACACTTAGGAAATTATAATGCAATCTTTCAACTAAACATCTAAAATTCTTAACACGTAAGAACACATAATTCATGCATCGCAACAATTAATAAAATCATATTTTTAATTAACTAAGCATGCATAAACAATGAATTAATCTAGCATAGCCCTATAAACTTAATTTCCAGAAATTTATAGCATCCAGATTAATACATAAACATATCAGATTGTAAACACATTCACAGATTAGCAGGATTGTTCAACAAACTGATTCTGCCCAGATTGGGCAAGGAGTGTCGCGTGACATAGTCATGCAGTGTCGCGTGACACAGGCATACTCTGTCGCGTGACACTGGCAAGCAGTGTCGCGTGACACCAGATTACCAGTTTTGCAGATTTTCAGATTTCAATCAATTCTAAATCACAGAGCAATTAAATCATGCAAACAACTTTTAACAGATTTAATTCAATATCAATAGAACACGATTTAGGCATATTGTTTCAAAAACAATCAATCTATCGCATACATAACATGCAAAGGAACATATAAATGATTTATATTGCTTTTCTAGCATGTTAATTCAAACTTAATCATATGAACGGGGCTCTGATTCCACTTTTGGGTTTTATGGATTCATGCGCAGCGGAATTAAACATCTAATTAACACAAAACCCAAGAGCCTAGGATCCGTTCTATACAATTAATTTGAATTCCAATGAGATAGAAATAATCAACCTTGAACGCTTTCCGTTCTTGAGCTATCAAACGATTTAATAATGTGATTTCGAATCACAATCTTCGTTCTTCAGATTGCTTGAACTCTAGGCCTTGATCGTTGAACGAGCGAAGACCCTCTTTCGGTATCCACACCTTTGAATGAACCAAGAATGGTTTTTTGAAGATTGCTAGATCTCTTAAACCTATGAAGAATATTGAGAATATATGTTGTGAATTTATTTTCAAAATTTCGGCTAGCTCTTTAGGGTTTTACAAACCTTATATTTATACTACAATAGTATTGGTATATGTTTCCTAATCAAATTAGGAAACTGTCTGTCAAAACTGCCTTAGGCTTGAAGTGTCGCACGACCAGTCATGTCCCATGGACAAGTTCTGTCGTACGACCAGACGAGTCATTTGGACAACTTTTGTCGCGCGATGACTCATGTCTGATCTGGAATTTCTCAATCATTCTTCCATTGGTTTAATCAATTCATTCTAGTTGTGTGTGACCCAATAGGATTATATTATGTTGTCAATGAGCTCGATCATATCGAATCTCATAAGACATAAGCGGACTCTAGCAAGCCATTATGTCTACCCAAATAATATAACGTAAGAGTTCACATTTCCAATGGTGAAATTCCATTTCTCCCTTTGTCTCACGATGTTATATTGAACACAAGTCATGGTCCTTGTCAACTTGTCTTTGTTCAATGCTTTCTCGATCTTTAGTATAATGATAATCCAATCATGAATCCGATCATGCCAAAGATAGCCTTTATAAATATCGTGTTAAGATATCGTTTGACTAAAATCAAACATGACTTTCATCATATGTAAGGTCATGATAATATCAGGTCTAGGGACTAAATGAAGTGACCATATGAGATTTAATTATGACACTTGACCATGACATAAATCTCATACGGGTCAAGTCCAGTCACTTGTTCTCTAACAAGTACCCATAAATTTAATGTGCATCTCTATGCATATAATCATCATATGATTATCCATTAACATTTATACTAATTATTCACTTAATAATTAGGGACGAAGATTATTACAGATAAATATGCAAAACATATAATAATCAAACGATAAACATTTCATATAATAATAAATAATGTCAACACATAAGTCTATCAACTATAGGCCTAGGGCATAACACTAACAGAAAGAGATGCTAGCATATGAGATGTGAGATGGGGGGTTGGTAAGACCCAATTTGAGAAAGATATCAGTGGATTTCTCACTCCAATCAATTTAAATATTAATCATTTCAAGAAATTATTGGTTGAACAGCACAAGCGATCATGTAGAATAAAATCATTTCAATTAAGTGTAATGCGGGTGTGCAAGTGATGTCTCGAGTCTAGCAAGAAGAGAAACAAAGACTTTTATTATTGAAAGAAAAAAGACTGGTCCAAGGTGGACTTAACAGACTCGATGCTCAAAAAGAACGTTCTAGATCCTACGAAGACTGATTTGACTGCTTCAACTTCGGATGGGCGAGAAACTCCAAACTGGCTAGCCACCGCATTTTTTGCACCAGACATCTCGGATTCTGAATCAAATAAAGATCACTCGGACACTTGAACTGCCTTCGCCTCGGGAATACGAGCCAAATGAGCGCTGGAAGTCGGAGCACGCACCCGAATTGCCGTAGCTGGAGAGGATAGAGAGTGTATAAGATGGAGGATAGAACCTTGAGAAGGTATGGGAGAGGGAAGAATATGAGAAAGGAGATGGACCCATGCAACATCTTATTAATGTTCAAGTAGAAAGAAGTGTCTTTTAAATCCTATGGACGGTTGAAAAAGGATAAGCCTTTATTCTCGCAAAATAGACCTCGGAGGAACCTAGGGACACACCATTCAGAATATACCAAATGCATTGATCAAAATAAATAATAGGCAATAATACATAAATAAAACCCAAGCATTTATGGGACAGACGAGCAATCCCAATTTCTGGGGAAATTTGGGCAGCATGACGGGTATTCTTGAAGAATTTCAAGAAAAAATCTGGCATGACCTCTCGTCGGTGCATATTGACAAGGCGACATGATCTCTCGTTAGAACATGTTGTGAGAGCGACATGTCCTTATGCGAAACCATGTTGCAATGGCAACATTCCCACACGTGCTAGGTTTTGGGATAGGTATGAAAGCCTATTATTAGTTTTAAAACAATTCATTTTAGTGTATTTGAAAATGTTATGTCAAAAACCAATCGTTGGGTAAGCTGAAAAAGTGTGGCTCCACCTATGATGCGCTTGGGGGGTAGGATTGATTTTAGGCGCTCAAGCGTAGGCGACGTACATCACCGTCCGTGATGCCGTTCATCGCGCCCAAGGATTCTGATCTATGTGATGTAGTGTGCGGATGACTATATTCCATTATTTGCGAAAAAGATTTTTTTTGTTTTTTTTTCATTTTTTTTATTTGAAAAGGGGTGATAAAAGGAAAATCAACACACACATCCAACCCCATAGAGCACAATAATCAAAGGATCATGAACTTGATCATAGGGACTGCCCACAATCACAATCTGTACCAAGAAAATCAAATCCTGCAGAGTGGCCACAACTGTCGCGTGACACAGGACAGCTATGGCAGGTTCTGTCGCGTGACACCATCAGCCAAAATTCAAGAATCTCAAGCAAACTGAGCCCCAGCCTCCAAGCAAGATAAACATACAAACCCAAACCCACAGAGAATAACAGAAGCATACATGGAGTACAAAGACAACAAAGCACATAAAATGCATTTAAGCAGATAAAATGTCACACAACAAAGCACACACAAATGAATGAAATGGACGTTGAACAAAAACGAAAGTTTGACCCACTTTTTGAAAAACAAGTTTCAAATGTCCCCAGCAGAGTCGCCACTGAATGTACGCTCGCCGAAAAAATATATGTTAAAATGGGAGTCGCCACGCCGTTTTAAAGGAAACATTGAAAACCTTTTGAAAAGAGAATTTTGGTTCGGGGGTCAGATTACGTGTTGGGAAGAACCGAGAGTTCACCCAACACGCCTCGTAAAATGAGTCTTTCTATGTTCAACATCCAATTCATTCAAACGTGTGTGCAAATTGTGTGAGACAAAGTATATGATGAAATGCACTTTAATGCTTTGTTTTATTGCTCAACTGAGAACATTACATCTTGTGAACCATTTACTCTGGGAGGCCACATCCCAGATTACATTTGAAATGAACAACTTACAACTGAAAAGGAGTTTCTGTAGAATGGCCAGATGTGTCGCGTGACACAGGATCTGCCTGGCTAGTTGGGTCACGTGACACATGACTCAGCCTGGCAGGTTGTGTCGCGTGACACAGGTTGCCAATCTACAGAAACCTTACAAACTGAAATCAGAATTAACAGAGATCCATCTAGATCGAGTTACAACATCAAATCATCTCAGAGAATACACGAATTAACATTCAATCGATCAAGGGGGTGTGGATATGGGGAGATCCACACTCCCTTGTCAAACAAGCCACAATTCAAACCATAAACATGAAGTAATTATGGAACAATGAGATTAAATAGAGAGATGGCGATTGCCACTTGATAATTAAAGCAGATGGAGCTTAATTATCAAGTGGATGAATAGAAATTTCAATGAACTATATAAAATAGCAAGATACAAGAGAGAGAAGAAGGGAGGGAATTGTTACCCTTGTAGATCCACGATTCTACACTATGTTCAGTGTAGAATCCTTCAAAGCAGCTTCAAATGGTGGATTTGGATCTCTGAATGTGTAGGAGCCTTGGATCTCCAATTGGTATGAAGTCTATGAGAGTAGATGGGTGAATTGTGTATGAGGGATGAGGGAATTGGAAGGAATTGGTGTGTGTTGTGTATGTTTTAGGAGAGAGAGAGAGGCTTCTGGGCGTATTTTGGCAGAGTGACAGTAGGGAGGCTGAAAAGGGATCCTGAAATGAGAGGGGGAGGATCCAATTTATAGGCTGCTGATGAGGGATGAGTTGTGTTGCACGGCGTAACGCTTCCGTTTTCCGTGGCTCGTTGTGTCGCACGACTAGACGAGCCACTAAACCGTTTCTGGCGCCAGCAACTGGTTCTGGAACATTCCGAGTTAATTCCCAACAAGTCCAAAATAATTAATTCCCTGTAGGGTTTTTTGCATGGAAAAAATACTTAAAAGTACTATCCTCGCAAGAAACTTATAAAAAGATTCCGGAAGTCTCGAAATGGATCGGAAATTTACCAAAACGCCCCTAGTGCAATTTTATTACATTAAAAGGCACTTATAAAGGGTCGCGAATTGGATTGGCGTACTCACATAAGCATATTGGACATCGACTTCTCATCCACGTGGTTCTAGGCGACATTGAATTTGTTAGTGATTAGCTTTGTGTAATTTGACTTGTTTGATGGTGGAACGGTAGATTTTTATGTGTTTGATGTTATTGGACTTAATGGACTTCGAGTCCTAGTCATGTATTAAATTTGAATACTTTTTAAGTTATGTAATGTTTAATTTGTTTGACAAATTGTTTTAACATATTTTAGTTTAATTTGTTTGATAGTTTGTTTTAACATATTGTGGTTTATTTTGTAATCTAACCATTGTTGGCATTGAAAGAAATTTGGAGGGGCAAAAAAATTCATGAGGATTTTTTACAATCTATTCGGCAGATACCAGTCAAACATGTTGTCCCCGTTCGGCAGGTACCAGCCAAACAATTTGCATATGTTCGGCAGGTACTAGCCAAACATCTTGCACATGTTCGACCAACACTTGCCGAACATTTTGTCCATGTACGGCAATTATTGACCAAACATTTTAGTCATGTTCAGTCAAATGTGGCCAAACAGTACTTAATCGGGTGGTCAATGTTGAACGAAAATAAGTACGTACGAGCAGCTAGTTCACAGAAACACAAACGTTCAAATAACAATTAATCAAAATAAACCAAAATATCAAATTAATCCAATACATAAATCTAAACCTAACATTCAAATAACATATTACCAACGATATCCTACCAAAATAATATATTATTTGTACAATAACGTTCAAAATTACATCAATTCTCTACAATCCTCCCGCTATAGTATTGTAGCCATCTTGTTGCACGTAAATAATGACTTGAGTGCCATTTGTAGGCTACAGGTGGTAATGGACATCATTCCTTCAAATGAACCTACATGATATCAATGCTATAATAATGAATCTAAAATAATATAAATATACAACCAATCCTGAAACATAATATTGAGAGTTGATGGTACCTGAATGTAGTGATTTCCGTTGACGTACCCAATACAAATAAGCTTTGGGTTATTAGGTATTGGTGTTCGCAGAGCAAGAAATGTGTATGATATGTTGCTATCACGCCTATAATTTTTAGCAAAGGTAACTTGTACCTATTAGTCTTGTAAGTGCAATCCATCAATATGACATATGGAAAAGCACGCACCAAATCGATGCTACGCGGGTGAGCAAAAAACAAATCCTTAATTGTGTTCGTCTTCTCGCATCATCTGAAAAGATGGTAATAACTATGCTCGTTCAATTTAAACATGAGTTGTTGTACTTCTGATCGACATGCTCGCTCATTTACTTTGTTTTTCACGCGTACATTATATACAGTCTGAATCGTGGACTTGTTATTTGGGAATTTCTCTTTTAATCTAAAAAGAATATCCTTTGGACGGCTATTCGCGTGTGACATATCTACGACATGCTCCTATTCCGGTTTCACCATTCTACCTGCAAAAGAGTGACCCACCATAGAATCCGCAATAGGATGATTGTGAACCCCACATCCTACTTCCAATTGCCATTCACCTTCATAATTGACTTGCCTAACCATCAACTTGAATGGACATCTGCATTTCTTTGTTCCACTATCTCTATTTTTCTTAGATTTCTTTCCCTCTACGTTTCCAACATGATTTTGAACCGCTACTTTAGACATTTGAGAGACTTTCTTTGACTCACGATAAATGCCACTACGGTCACAAGTTAAAGCCATTCGAGGTTTCCTATTACGACACCCATTGTCAGACTTACATATCACAATAACAAAATCATTCTCCATTCCTTTAGCATGCACCCATTCACATAATTTTTCCCGTCAAATAAAGTACAATGGCATTGTGAACACATGCGTGAAGTCTGGAATCGCATCTTCAAATTCAACAATTTCATGATCGTCTGAATATACGTTTGTATACTTCAAATAGATTTTCTAATAAAAAGTTACCTTACATGCGTACTATTCGGAAAAGAGTGGGGGAACAATTTCAAAAGGTACCACATCTGGTTGAATAATTTCAAAATGTATGTTTAATAAAGTTTAAAATGTTCGACCAACAGTGTCTGAACATTGTTCAATTGTTCGGCCAACATTGTCTGAACATTGTTTAAATGTTCGGCCAATGTTGATTGAACGTCATTACAACGTACGGCATATACTGATCGGACATTGGAAGATTGTTCGGCCAACAGCTACCGAACAATTCAAATAAGTTCGGCAACTACTGGCCGAACTGTAGATTTTTTTTAAACAAAGAAAAAACAATCTGTAGTAGTGTAAAAATACTTACATTTAAGCCTTGATCATCATCGGGCGTTGTTCCATCCATAATTGAACTTTAACAATACAGTAAAATAGAGAATTTTGTAAAAGGAACGAGGGAGATTTTTGTTGTTTTTTTTTTACCGAATGCACTGTAGAAGAGAAGAAGACTAAGGAATAGAAGGAGCCGTTTAAAAGAATGGTAAGTTTTTAGAGTTTAGTGGGGTGAAATTTAATGAATTTTACAGGTGTATTTAGTAGAAAGTTAAGTAATATCGAAGAAATTCAATTGCGGGGTTACAACATATTAGTGAAGGGTAATAAAGTCATTTCAATTAATGGCATTTTTTTGAAAATTGTATTGTGGGGGTATTAAGTAAATGTGCGGGAATGAATAACAATTCTCAAAAGTATTTTGTGTCCCTCTCAACTAGTTTAAGTTTTAAGTTTTCGTTTTTAAACCTTTTATTTTTAATTTTTTCATCCTTAATCCATCGTCTTTTGGATTATATCATCCTTTCATCGGTATTGCAATCGAAAAATTTAATAAACCCATCTGAGTTGGCACTATCACATCACCTTCTATTTTATATGGAGCTGAATAAGCAATTAATGATATTAAAGTTTCAATCGAAAATTTTATTAATCCATCGTCTTTTGGATTATATCATCCTTTCATCAGTATTGCAATCGAAAATTTTATTATACCCATCTGAGTGGCACTATTACATCATCTTCTATTTTATATGGAGCTGAAAAAGTAATTAATGATATGAAAGTTTCAATAAGTAAAGGAAGGAAAGTGTAAATTTTGAAAAAAAATGTTCAAATTCTAAATACCATCTACCATCTAACACCCACAAACCACCCCATTGCATTGCATTGCCACCTCCACCACCACCACACCACCATCACCACCGGCCAGCTCAACTTTCTTGATATGACACCAATTTTTAAGCACTCTCACTAATTTATTACTTTATTTGTTAATAATAGAATAATAAATGATAATTTTAAATTTTTAAATTTAGTTTATAATTTATATATACTCCCTCCGTCCCAATAAAAGCTTCACCAATTACTCAAAAGGGCGTCCCGTTAAAAGCTTCACATTTCCTTTTTTGGTAAATAATCTTTACTATTCCACCCACTCATTCTCTCTCCTATTTTACTATTACACTCACAACATTTTTCAAATTTACTATTTCCTCCACTCATTTTCTCTCCTATTTTACTATTACACTCACAGCATTTTAGAAACCCTTAATTTGCGTGCCGAAAAAAATGGTGAAGCAATTACCGAGACTGAGGGAGTATATCACTAATTTTTTAAACACTCACTATTTTATTGTATATCATTTTATAAACAAGTTTTTTTTAAAATTTCTATTTTCCCTTTATTCCTTCAACACATTAAAAAAACCACCATTGCTACCACTACCACTATCACAACCACCACTATCAACACTGATGCTGTCCAAGAATAATGGATGGGCCCGACCCAAGTCCAAAGGCGAGAAATTATCAAGTAAGCCCAAAGCGAGATAAAGCCCAAAAAAGAAGATAAGAATAAAGATGGCCCAAGTGTGAATCGCAGGAAAACATAGTGGGAAGTATTCCGCTAAGTTCAATGAAAAGGGGAAGATCGAGGCAGTAATAGCGAGATAATATGAGGATAATGGCGAGATAATGGGGCGAGCTGGCGAGATAATGATGAGAAAAGAGAAGCGAGACATTATGATAAGGCGACATGAATCATGGTTAACCTTATCCGGCGAGAGATGGATCCCAGTTGGTGCAATTCATAAGAGGCGGCATATAAATATCTATGGAGTGGGACCCATTGAACGGTTATGCATTGGGAAAAGTGATCACGTGTTGGGAGTTTATTTCTATCAAGGACCAATAAAGTGATGACACATGTAAGGAGGCATGGAACGTGAGGAGGTCATGTGCACGGCACGAGGGAAGGGGTATATATATGAGGGATAGTCTTCATCCTGAAGGTACGTTGAATACAGACACACACACCCACAAAACACCCTTTCTTATTATTCAGATTCTCCTTTCTTAGACAAACACTTATCCTCACGCCGGAGGGGCTTACGCCGGAGCCGCCCCCGGCTTAGTTAACTTTTGCTTGTGTGCAGGCGCGAAGAAGGAGCCGGAGCTGTCCAATTTCGACTACAACGGTGTGTTGCTGTTTGAGGAAATTCCTGGCAACATCGATTGGTTCCGTTGCCGGGACCGATTCTCTTCATCGGTTGGAGGTTTGCCGGCGGTAGATTGGTAATTGTTGAGTGCTGTTCGTAGACTTGGAAGTTTAGTTCGTGTTGGGGAGGATTCATTGGGTGTGTTGAGCTTTCGGTTGATTTGGTTTGTTGTTCGCAGTTTGTAAGTTGAAATCCGTTTGTTTTTAATTGTTGTTGTTAGATTTGATTGCTGTTTGTAAGTTTTTTCGTGGGTTGATATTATTGGAGATTTTGATATTGTTTGATTGATTGGGTGCCAATTTCTGATTTATAAAGTGTTCGTCTGAGTTAAGGGGGATTTGAAGTTGTTTGTGAAATTTTGTTTAAAGTTTGTTTGATTGTGGGGGTTTGACTTCGTTGCTGTTTCTGGAGTTTTGGAAGTTCATTTGATTCTGATTAGTTTGGAGTTTGGGGTTTTTGGTGATAATTTGGTGTTGAAACAATTGTTAAGATATTTGAATTCGTTGGAAGTACTTGTTTGGAGTTGAAAGTATTTGTTTTTGGGTTGAATTCGTTGCTTGTTGTTTCTTAGTTTCTGGGCTAGATCTTCAAATCTTCATAAGATTTGCAGATCTTCAAAGTGTAATTCATCATATTTGTTTACGTGGGTGATAAGGAATGTCAACACCTGAGAAAGGTATAGTGGGCCAGAAGACAATGGCGGGAAGGAGCCTTATCTCGCCCATGTCAGGATTGGGGGCTACAGGAACTGGCGGATCGAGAGAAATTTCTTCCTCGCAGCAAGTTATTCCTGAAGAAAGAGAGCGGGCTACCGGAGGCGAGGGAGAAAGAAATGATATGTCGCCACAGCCCGAGGATGAAGAGGAAATGGAGGAGGAAAGTTTGAGGATCCACAACAATCTAATTTTGCAATTATTGGAGAATAACAAGCGATTGAGGACATTGAATAAGAAGTCTACCCCTATCCCGCAGGGTTTGTTAACGGCGACAGAGGACGGAAATAAGGGAGCTAACAAAGAAGTGATCGAGGTTGATAATGGTGAGCAGCAAAAGGAGATGGAGCCTGAAAAACATAAGGAAATAGAGGCGAGAATGGACGGGTCCCAGAAGCGGAAAGCGGGAGAGTACATAGAGAATGGGCGAAAAATAAAGGTGTATCATTGGACACATACTTCACAAGTATCATCGCTGTATTGCGAGGAAGAGGAAGATGACACCGCCTCAAATGAAGCGAGATATGGAGAACCAGAGCTGAAGATGTCTAGGGGAGGCGAGAGACCCAAACAGATAGAGAAAGGAAAAGTTGTAGGAGTAAGTCACTTTGGAGAGAAAGATGGATTAAAGAAGAAGATGGCTGAGATGGCAAGAAGGCTGGCAGAGCTGGAAAAAGGCGGCATAGTTGATAGCGAGAAGGACTCTTTTGTCGCTTCATTTGCCAAATATATTCAAGAAGCAGAGCCCGCTCCGGAATTCCGTTTGCCCGCCTTGTCCAAGTACGCAGGGATAACTACCGCCAGAACTCACGTGGCGGGATTTGAAGTCACAATGGCGATATTGACCAAGGATGATGCTTTACTATGCAAAACCTTTGCTAGTACCTTGGAGCTTCAGGCTTTGGACTGGTTCGTGCAGCTGCCTGTTAATTCAATCTTGGGATATCAGGATTTCAAGAGAAAGTTTTTGGCGAGGTTCGAGGCAGTGGGGACTCAGCCGATAATGCTACATGAGTTGATTGGAATTAAACAAAAGGCGGGAGAGGGCCTTTTCACTTATACCAACAGATTTTTGCAGATTGCCAATCAAATTTTTGAGATTGATCCCAAATATGTTATAATGATGTATATGTCGGGCCTATTATCAGAATCTTTTAAGAGGGAGTTATGGATGAGGTTACCCGCGACCTTAAGTGAGCTGCACGAGCGAGTTAAGGCATATTGTGGTGGTGAGGATATTGAAGAAGGAACGTCTGGCACGGCGAAGAAAAGTGTCAAAGACAGGATTGAATATGTGAAGGAGGAAAATGCAACCCAAGGAGGAGGTAGAGGGAATCAAGCGGGCGGCAGAGGTGGAGGCCGCGCTGGAGGTCGCGGGGTAAGGAGGATAGTGAGATTTGCAAGATTGAATGCTAGACCAAGTGAGATTCTTCGGGGTACATTCGGTTGCCACCAAAGATTTGAAATGAATGATCAAGGGAGAAGAAATATGAATCAATATTGTAACTATCATCGGGATAGGGGACATGATACAGACAATTGCTATAATTTGAAGAAAGTGATTCAAGGAAAGATTGAAAAAGGCGAGTTACAGGAGTATGTCTGGCAGGAGCAGAATGTGGAGGCTCAAGGAGGAAACTGCAACAGGAATGAAATTATGGTGATTCACGAGCCGGCAAGTATTACTTGCTTAAGTAACCAGATCATGTCGCTATCCCATACTTGCCATATTCCCGCTTACCCACCAAGTGAGGAAAGGATGATCAGTTTTTCAAGGCGAGAATTGGCTTTAACTCCTAGTCATGGGTGTCAACTAATTGTGATTACCATTGCTCCAGGGAACAGTATTTTGCACCGAGTATTGGTAGATTCAGGAGCAAGTCACAACATCCTCTATTATGAAGCGTTCAAAAAGATGCGGTATACAGAGGCTAACCTGGTGCCCTATAAGGGATTCTTGGAGGGATTCACAAACCATAATGTGCGGGTTAAAGGGACAATTTCTTTGGCGGTGGAAATAGGAGAGAATGAGATGGTGAGAACTCGCACCGTGGAGTTTATGGTTATTGATTTAGTGTCGCCCTACAATGCCATTGTGGGTATCCCCTTTATGCAGACTTTTGAGATGGTTGTGTCTATCCCGCATCAATGGGTCAAATTTCCCACGCCAAAGGGAATAGCTTGTTTGAAAAGTGAGGTAAAGGAGGTTATTCAGAAAAAGATTGAGATGCAAACAGCGGCTAGGGCAAGCACAAGTTCACTTTCCACGGCCTTGGTAGTGCGGGATGCAAGAATAAACATGATCACCGACTTAGGAGGGTGTGAGAACTGGGAGGAAACTGAAAGCATGAAGAATAAGTCGGCGATCATTATTATTGAAGAAAAGGCGGAAGATGAATTTGTGCGAGAAGAAAACGAGGAGCGAGATACAGAGATAGAGATGGTGCAGGAGAAATCAGAAGGGAATTTGATGGCGCTAATGATGATGCAAGCTGAGATGGCCTGGTCAAGATCCACGGAATTTGTAAAAATGAAGGAGCCCCTTATTGAGGAGATAGTGGATTCTGATAGTGAGGAGTGTGATGAAGATATTGTAGTAGAAACACCTGAAGGTGTGTCACTTGTTGGGAGAGATAAGGGGGAGAGCAGCGACAAAAGAGTAAAAAAATGTGCCGAGAAGAGAAAGGCGATTGAGATGGAGGTAGATACGTTGCAAATGCGGGATGAGCCGGATATTCAGGCGGCAGAAGAATTAGAGGAGGTAATTGTTAATGAGGAATACCCAGAGCAAAAAATTAAAATTGGGAAGCAATTGGAAAAGGATGAGCGGGATATGTTAGTTGATTTTTTACGGAATAATATTGATGTGTTTGCATGGAAGCCTGAAGATATGCGGGGCATAGATGAGAATGTCGCCCTTCACTGTTTGAATGCTGATCCGAATGTAGAGCCTTTCAAACAGAAGGTGAGGTACCTATCGACGGAAAAGGAGAAGGCGGTGATTGGAGAGGTCGAGAAGCTATTAAAGGCGGGAATTATTGAAGAAATCACTTATCCAGTTTGGCTAGCTTGTCCAGTTATGGTATTGAAGGCAAATAAGAAATGGAGAATGTGTATAGATTTTACGGATTTGAATACGGCTTGTCCCAAGGATTGTTATCCCTTACCGAAAATTGATAGATTGGTTGATTCCATTGCGGGGCATAAGGTTTTCAGTTTTATTGATGCGTATTCGGGATACCATCAAATTAAGATGCTTGAAGAAGACAAGGCCAAAACAGCTTTTAGAACCCCCCTTGGCAATTTTTGTTATAAAATGATGCCTTTTGGCCTAAAGAACGCTGGGGCGACATATCAAAGAATGGTCAATAAGGCATTTAAGTCGCAAATTGGGAGGAATGTTGAGGCTTACATTGATGATATGGTAATCAAAACCAAGGAGGAGAATCATTTGGTAGATCTAGCTGAGACCTTTGAAAACTTAAGGAAAAATTCTATGAAGTTAAACCCCAGCAAGTGTACTTTTGGAGTTACCGCGGGTAAGTTTTTGGGATTTTTGGTAAACCGCCGCGGCATAGAAGCCAATCCGGAGAAGATCCAAGCTTTAATATATATGAAGTCGCCCAGAACGATCCAAGAGATTCAAAGGTTGAATGGTAGGGTGATAGCTTTGGGGCGGTTTGTGTCGCGGTCTGCGGAAAAGTGTTTGCCATTCTTCAAGGTATTGAAAGGGGACCAGAAATTCTCTTGGGATGAGAAGTGTGAAGAAGCGTTTCATAAGATGAAGGAGTATTTGGGAAAGCCGCCAATTCTATGTAGCCAGGAGGAAGGTGACCATTTGTATGTTTATCTTGCGGCCTCTGATCTCGCAGTTGCGGCGGTATTGATAAAGGAAGATGGCGGCATACAGAAGCCGGTGTATTATGTGTCGAAGGCGTTAAGTGAAGTGGAAGTGAGGTATTTTAATGCGGAAAAACTAGCCTATGCCCTAGTGATTGCGACACGGAAGCTAAGAGCATACTTTCTATCTCATCCTATCACTGTCTTAACCAATGCACCTTTGCGAAAGATTTTACAACAGCCTGATTCAGCGGGAAGGCTCCTTAAATGGTCGATTGAATTGACAGAGTTCGACATTCGGTATGAGACGAGAAAAGCTATTAAGGCGCAGGCTCTGGCAGACTTTATTCTTAAAACGTCATTTACTTATGAGAGGGAGGAAATAGAAACTCAGGGGGCTAAGAAGAGGAAGGCTAAGTCGCAGGATCCTGAGGTCGAAGAAGAGCGAGAAAGGCCTGCAGGTTGTTGGGAGATGTATGTTGATGGGTCTTCCGTTAAAGACAAAGGAGGAGCTGGAATCTCGTTGAGTTCACCAGAGAAAGATTGCACATACGAGAAAGCCTTGAGGTTCAAATTCAACATGACTAATAATCAGGCGGAGTATGAGGCGCTGGTAGCGGGTTTGGAGTTATGTAGAGATATTGGGGTAAAGCAGTTGGTCGCTCATTCTGATTCCCAATTAATTGTTAACCAAGTCAAAGGCAGATATGGGGTGGTAGATTCAACTCTGGCAAAATATTGTGACATGGTGAGGCAGATTTTGCAGAGCTTTAGTTATTGGGAATTGGTACAGATAGATAGAGAGAAAAATGAGCGTGCCGATATGTTGAGCAAAGTCGCCTGCGACAAAATAGAAGAGTTGCCCAAAAAGATTGTGGTGGAGTTTGTTGAAGAGCCGACATATGATAGGCCGCTGATAATGGAGGTCGGAGTGGGTGAAAGAAATTGGGATAGCGAGATGAAGGATTATCTAGAAAGGGAAGAACTGCCCCAAGAGGAAGACAAGGCGAAGATTGTTAAGAAAATGTCGCCAAGATTCACTGTGCAAGATGGGATTTTGTATCGCAAATCTTTCTCAAAACCTTTGATGAGATGTGTGGAGCCGGACAAAGTTAATAATGTTTTATTTGAAATACATGAAGGAGTTTGTGGCGGCCATCCAGGAGCAAGAACATTAGCCAATAAAATCATGTTTCATGGGTATTACTGGCCAACATTGAAGAAAGATGCGGAAGAGTATGTGAGGAGATGTAATCAGTGCCATCGACATGCAAACATCCCTAGGCAACCTGCGACAGAACAAACTCCTATTGTAGCGGCTTGGCCTTTTGATATGTGGGGGATTGATCTCATAGGGCCTTTCCCCAAAGCCAAAGGAGGAGCTCAAATGGTGGTGGTAGCTGTTGATTATTTCACTAAGTGGACAGAGGCAAGGGCATTAACTTCTACCACTGAGGATCAGATAATCAGGTTTGTAACGGAAGAAATCTTGTGTCGCCATGGAATGCCGCGAGCAATCATTTCGGATCATGGACCGCAATTCAGGAAGAAGTTTCATGGTTTTTTCTCAAATTTGAATATCAAACATTGGCAGTCTGCAGTTTATAGGCCGCAGTGTAATGGACAAGTGGAAGCCGCCAACAAACAAGTTCTGGAGATTTTATGTAAGAACATAGAGAAAAGAGGAGGGGCTTGGTTGGAAGAATTGTCTACGGCCTTGTGGTATGTCAGAACGACGGTGAAGGGATCAACTGGCGAGACAGCCTTTGCATTGACTTACGGCTCAGAAGCAATGGCCCCCGCGGAGATGGGTTTGCCTACCCATAGAGTGACTTATTATGATGAAGTAAAGAATAGCGACAGAAGATGCTGCGAGTTAGATCTGAGTGATGAAAAGAGGCTCAGGGCGAGAATGAGGATGATCAATTATAAGCAGAGGATAAAGGCGCAGCACGACAAAAGGGTGAACAAGAGATCATTCAGTGTGGGGGATTGGGTGTTGAGAAGCCGCCAATTCAAAGGTGCAACAGCGGGATTTGCAAAACTAGATCCAAAATGGGAGGGTCCCATTCAAATTACCAAGATTGAGCGAGAGGGGACTTATCATTTGAAGGAAGAAGGCGGCAAAGATGTCCCGAATGCGTGGAGTGTAGATCATCTAAAGAAGTATTATCATTGAAGGGATAAGGGTAACTTGTCTATTTGAAATTATTCTTATTAAAGTCTTTTTCATAGTAATTTTGATGAATCTATGGAATTTTCAATCATGAATGAAAGTCATATATGTCTTGAAACTTTGAATGAAACGAAAGTACCTTGAATAGAAGATATATATGTTTTGAATACATGTTGAGTATGTTTTGAGTAAAATGAAAGTATGAAATTTTGTGACTCAAATTTATCTTGTCTATATTAAATCCTATTTTATAATAATGCTTATATGATTAGTCGCCAAGAACATGGTAAGTAAGTCGCTTGGAGTAAAGTTGCCTAAAGACAACTTCACTTTTTCGATGGGAGTATATGTATATGGTGATATCTCGCCAAAGGTAAGAAGGTAAAGAGTTTTTGATGAATTATCAAAACAATTTTGGATGAGTTATTGAAACTAGCTGATGAAGAAAAAGAGAAAAGAAAAGTAAGTCGCAAAATATCATGTGAAAGAAAGTCTACGGACTATAAAAATGAAAGTCTACGGACTATAAAAATGAAAGTCAACGGACTATAAAAATGAGAGTCTACGGACTATAAAAATGAGAGTCCACGGACTATAAAAATGAGAGTCCACGGACTATAAAAATGAGAGTCCACGGACTATAAAAATGAGAGTCCACGGACTATAAAAATGAGAGTCCACGGACTATAAAAATGAGAGTCCACGGACTATAAAAATGAGAGTCTACGGACTATAAAAACGAGAGTCTACGGACTATAAAAATGAGAGTCTCCGGACTATAAATAAGAGAGTCCCATCTCGCCTAAATGGCATGTATATAGATGCAACTATAAATAAGAAAGTCCACGGACTATAAACGAGAAATTCTAAGTCGACTATAAACGAGAAAGTGCATCTCGCCCTAATGGCATGAAAAGATGTCGCTAAAAAGAAGAGGTATCTATCTCGCCTGAATGGCATGAAAAGAAATGGTTCAAGGAAAAATATGAAGGCAAAACGAAGAAAATTATTCTAAGTAAGGAGAAAGGAAGGATCAAAAGAAAAGCAAAGATTAGCGACAAGATGAGTCGCGTAGTGTGCACTGCAAGTAAAGTCGCCTAAAGACGACTTCACTTTTTCGATGGGAGTATAAGTATGGGGTACCTGTCATGAAAAAAGGAGATTTTTGATGAACTATCAAAACAAAATAGTAAGGGCGAGATGTAAATGATGAAACAAGCAAGTAAAGCATAAAGGAAAAGGGGCAAGCACGAAGGCCGCGAATATACATTGTTTAGAGGCACACATGCCCAAATAAAGGAAGAAAATTGTTTTTAGCCACCAAGGCAAATTAAAAAAGTTGATCAAAAGAAGCTAAGTACTAAAGCAAAATTAAGTTGAAGCATTTAGATCATCAGTTGATGCGGGTTGTTGAGCAGAGCTGGAGGTCGTAAGGGCAAGAGCTTTAGCATCATCCAAGAGTTTATGCTTTTGTTCAAGTAAATCGCCCCAGAAAGCAACGGTGTTTGGGTCTTGGGCAGGAGTGGGATTCCAAGGCGACTTACCCAATAATGCGTCCTCTTCAGCAAGATCATTAAGTTCTTCGGGAGAGTAAGGAACCAAGGGATGACCGCGGCGACATATCTCGCTAAAGATTGGCTCTGAGCCCCAGTGGGCAAGCCGTTCAATTTTGATAGCGGGAATGTCATGGGCATCAGCCGCTGCAGCTCGCAGAACTTGTAGAGAGGTTTGGTCGCCAATATCGACAATATCATCTTTTAATTTGGCCACATCAGCGTTGAGAGAAGTAATTTCTGTGACCTTCTCAGCCAGCTCCTCCTTCAGTTTAGCTATCTTGCCTTGGAAAGATTGAATGTTAGCGGCATGAGACTTCTTTAAAGTCTCATTCTCGCTCAGAAGTTTGGCGGCATTCTCCTTGATAGAATTAAGTTCAGTAGTAGCAGTGGCGAGGTCAGCTTTAGCGGCATTAAGTTCGGTATTGACATTTTCAAGATGACTCTGGGAAGTAGTTAAGTCAGTCTTCAATTTGTCTCGCTCTCCCTCCAAGTTTTTAATCGTGGCATCCCGCCTTGCGACTCTACCTCTAAGGGTATCCTTATCGCGCCTTAAAATTTGGTTTGCAGCCTTCAAGCTCGTTGATTCATTATCAAGACGAGTATTTTTCTCACTGATACCCATGATGGAAGCTCCTAGCTGAGAAAGGTAACAATTGAAAGTTAAGAAGTAACAATGAATAAGGTCAAGATTAATCAAGGAGAGAAAGAATGACGTACCAGTGAAAAATAAATTCTAGCTTGACAGGCGGCATGATTTGGATCCATTTGGGCGACACGCTGCACTTGAATCTGGTCACTAGCTCTAATCAAGGCTGAGCTACCCAATAGACACTCTTCCGCGCTGCGAGTTTCATCGATCAGTCCCTTTATGCGGGGGACTTTGGCGACCTCCTTACTGAGCTCATAAAGCCCCTCAAAATCAATGGGCTTCGAAAAGTTTTCTTGAAGCCAGCTGGGGGTGGGAAGAGCAGAAGAAGTATTTGGGTCTCGGGGAGTTGAGGGGGAGTTAGAAACATTGGTTAAGTCGCATACTTCCATCTCGTGGGAAGGAGGAATTTCAGTTTGGTTAGGCTCAACAACATTAACTTCCAGGGTGGGAGAATCAGAGGGAACAAAGTCAGAAGGGAGAACCTCAACATTTTCTGTCGCTGGGGCATCATTGGTTGGCAGAATGATATTTGGTGAGACATTGCTCTCAGTAGTTGGCGGGATGGAAACTGGCGGGAGATTAACTTCAGTAGATGGAGGAGCTGAAACGGCGACAGGATTTGGCGGGATAATTTCTTGAGAAGCTGGGGTGACCTTCGTTGAAATGGAAGCAATTCGCTTTTGTCGTTTTGAACGGGTATCTGGATTAGTAGGCTTGGCTCTAGCCCTGGAGGAACCTTGAGCTTTTTCTAAAGCTATTTCTTCTGTGTCTTTGCCGTCAAGGGATAGTGGCAGTGGAAGGTTATCTGGAAGGAGGGCAAGAGTAGTGTCGCGAGCACTGGCAAGTCTTTTCCTTCTCTTATCAGTTTCCAGATTTGCAGCTTGGCGACTTTCCATTGATTTGGCGCGATGATCTGAAAACAAAGAAAAAGGAAGTTAAGAGTTAGAGTAATGCAAATATAAACCAAAGTGGAAAAAGAATAAGGTTAAAGAGGAGACATACAAAGAACAGTATTCATGGCGGTACAGTTACGAGTACCCTTGCATGACTGGCATTCATGAGCATATTTTTTGTCTGTGTGTCACTCCCATCCATCAAAGTAAACATGGCTTATTGGAACTCGCGGCGAGACACGAGGTAAGTTGTCCGCGATTCCAACTTGATCAAGTAATCCCCTATTTCGCAAAATGCCTCTCCAGGAGATGAGAGGTTGGGGGGCGTCATCAGGAGAGTTTGCAGGAAGGGTAACAAGGGCACGAATGGCGGCACAGAGGATATTGTCGCCAACTACGGATGCATCTCCGGTCACAATTTGAGGTTTGATAGGGTGGAGATCGGCGGGATGAGACCACCCAATGCGGGAAACGATGAAGAGTGGGTCGCTCAACCATTCGTGGACTTTAGCAGGTAAAGGAGTGAGGATTTTGGGGCCTCGTTGGTACTGAAGGGAAAGGCGAGTTTCTTCTATCCCGTCAGCAAGTTTATTGGTTTGCTTGTATCCTTTGAATAGAGTGACCAAGGATGTAATGGTGGGTTCTTTCCTTAAGGCGCGGCATATAGTGATAAAAGCAGTAATGATCCTAATGGCGTTTGGGTGAATCTCTGTTATCATAGCTTGGGCTTTGCATAAGACTTCACAAAGAAAAGGATCTAGAGGAATTCTAAGGCCTGCCTTAAGTTGGGAAGGGAAGACTACTATGCCATCCCGCATTTCTCTTAAATGGGCGAGAGATGTATTTCCTTGATAATCAGAAATATGGTAAATCGAATGATCTATATGATAGAGTCTGTGCCAGTCGGTGATGGGGTTAGGAATGAGGGAGCTTGTGTTTGGTGCAAGAGAAGATCCCGCCTCAGCATGGGCGGGATTGGTAAAAAGGGTACCTTCAGTTAAATTCAGATTTTGAACCCCGGTGGAAGGGGGATTGCTGGACGTCGCCGCGGGAGAGGAGGTCGCTTGATCAGTCATCTCGCGGGAATCACTGGAAGAAGAAGAAGAAAGGACTGATTTATAATGCATCCTACGTTTGGAAAAAGGGTCAGCGACACAATGGGATTCAGATGAGTCGCTTAAATTGGGGTCGTACTTATCTTTGATAAATCGGACCAATTCTGTATGGGAAGTAAAAATATGGGACATAGGGGCTGAAGGGGGAAGAAAGAAGCGGCCTTGGATTTCGAGAGAGTCGACATCAAGGATCCACCCAATTCTCAACAAGTAGCTTGACTATGTCGGCCTTGGGCAATCTCGCCCAAGTAGTTCGCAGGCGCCTATATAAGCCCCTGAAACTTGACATTTACCGTACCTAACCCGCCTAGCACAATTTTTATACCTCTCCATGAAGGGTAGTTTGGGAAAAAAATTAAGGGATAAAAGGAATAACAAGACTCAAACAGTTGGAAGAAAAGGGAAAATTAAAAAATAGAGGTTTAAAGAATATGAAAGGTTTGAAAAAAGGCGTTACCTGGTAAAGAAGAGGATTTTGGTCGGAAAAGATGAAGGGCCACCGGAAAAGATGAAGAGACGCCGAAAATAAAGACTGAATCCTGGGGAACGAGGAATGAGACTCCAAATCAACTCCAAATAGCCAAAGATGGACGAAATAGTGCTCAAGAAACAATTTCAGGGAAATAATCAGCAAAGAAACAGTGAAAATAGGAGATAAACTCGTCGGAGTTGAAGGTTGGAATGACCGAAAAAAATAGGGAGGGTTTGTTCAGTAATGCAAGTGAGTAAAAAGGGAAAATGAGAAATGAAAGGAGTATTTATATGAGAGAGAAGTGAGGGGAATTGATTGATGTGACAATTGAAATGAGATTTGGAATTTCCTTTTTTATTTGGCACGGTTCCCAAATGACAGCACATTGAATTTTAGGGGCTCATCAAGGAGACGACACGTGTATGGATAGGGGTCTACAATGGTCTAGCTTCTTGAAGAAGGAATTATATATCACGAAAGGGCGAGTCAGTGAATATCAAGTTTTTGGCGAGATCATAAATGAATCTCGCCATAAACTTAGGGGCTTCTGATGCTGTCCAAGAATAATGGATGGCCCCGACCCAAGTCCAAAGGCGAGAAATTATCAAGTAAGCCCAAAGCGAGATAAAGCCCAAAAAAGAAGATAAGAATAAAGATGGCCCAAGTGTGAATCGCAGGAAAACATAGTGGGAAGTATTCCGCTAAGTTCAATGAAAAGGGGAAGATCGAGGCAGTAATAGCGAGATAATATGAGGATAATGGCGAGATAATGGGGCGAGCTGGCGAGATAATGATGAGAAAAGAGAAGCGAGACATTATGATAAGGCGACACGAATCATGGTTAACCTTATCCGGCGAGAGATGGATCTCAGTTGGTGCGATTCATAAGAGGCGGCATATAAATATCTATGGAGTGGGACCCATTGAACGGTTATGCATTGGGAAAAGTGATCACGTGTTGGGAGTTTATTTCTATCAAGGACCAATAAAGTGATGACACGTGTAAGGAGGCATGGAACGTGAGGAGGTCATGTGCACGGCACGAGGGAAGGGGTATATATATGAGGGATAGTCTTCATCCTGAAGGTACGTTGAATACAGACACACACACCCACAAAACACCCTTTCTTATTATTCAGATTCTCCTTTCTCAGACAAACACTTATCCTCACGCCGGAGGGGCTTACGCCGGAGCCGCCCCTGGCTTAGTTAACGTTTGCTTGTGTGCAGGCGCGAAGAAGGAGCCGGAGCTGTCCAATTTCGACTACAACGGTGTGTTGCTGTTTGAGGAAATTCTTGGCAACATCAAACACCAACACCAAATCAAACACACCACCGTCACTATCCCTAATACACTACAAAAAATAATCACAACCATCAAAATATCACCACATAAAACCCAAATTAAAAACCAGATCTGAATGGAAACAGGAGAAGGAAAAATGAAGAGCAACATATATTTAGATCTGATCTCAAATGTCGGATCTTAGAAGAAAGACAAGGGGGACAGCGTATGGGAGAGGATGTTATTGGGGCGTCGACATCGGAAGAGGGGTGAAAAAGAGGTGTCAGAAGAGGGGGTTGTTGGGGAGAGGGTCTAAGTCGGGGTTGTGCTAAGGCGAAATTGAAGAGTGAGGGTGGGGAGGAGAGAAAGGGACGGCTGATTTGGGGAGGTGAGGAAGTAAAGAGATTTTCTTCTTTTCTTCATCTTGATTGGGAATGTGAGAGGAAATAGGGGAAGGGAGACGGGACGGGACGGGACGGGACGGGACGGGTTATGGGGGTTTAGTTCTAAAGTTACTAGTTTACCCCCTTTACAATTATTAGAATAATTTTTGAGTAGGTTTTCGGAGAAATGCGTTTCTCCATAATTTATGAAAAAACGTATTTTTTCAAAATGTATAAAATGTATATTCAGAAACTACACAATTGAATATCCAGAAACATACAAATGAATATCCAGAAACTATAAAATGCATATCCAGAAACTACACAAATGAATATCCAGAAACTTTCAAAATGATATCCAGAAAATATCCACAAATGAATATCTCCAGAAACATACAAATGAATATCCAGAAACTATCAAAATGCATATTCAGAAACTACACAAATGAATATCCAGAAACATTCAAAATGAATATCCAGAAACTACACAAATGTAAACATACTAATGAATATCCAGAAACTATAAAATGCATATCCAGAACTACACAAATAAATATCCAAAAACTTTCAAAATGATATCCAGAAAATATCCACAAATGAATACAAAATTTCTGGATATTCAGAACATTGAATATTGATATCCAGAAGCTTTGGAACGGATATCCAGAAAAAAAGATTTGGGGCAAAGGCCAAGGCCAAGGCCAAATTTCTGATTCTGGATATCACTTTCATAAAGTTCTGGATATCCAGAAGACTTGGGACGGATATCCAGAAAAAAGAGTCGTGCATTGTCGCGCGACATGTCGGGCCCGTTTCTTCATAAATTATGGAAAAACGCGTTTCTTTCCAGATTTTACGATAATTTTTAGTGTCTAAAGTTTAGTATTTTATACTTTCAACCCTTCATACTTACGGATGAGCAATGTATCGTGCCAACTATGCCAAAAAAAATGCACATCAATATGCCACATCAGCAGGTTTATGAAATTTTGGATGAAAGACTGACGGGAGGATGACATAATTCGAAAAACGATAGGTTAAGGATGAAAAGATAAAAAAATGGTTTAAGGACGAAAAGGTAAAATTTAAACTAGTTTAAGGACGAAAATGTAATTCTTTTTCTCGGTAAAATAATCATGATGGTAAAAATATTACTGAGACTAACTGATCTGATAAACCTAACTTTTAGGCGGCCCCAAATGTTGGCGCCAATTTCTATTTGTTTATTATATTCTTCATGTAATGTTAATGAGAAACACTTATTTGCATATGACATTTATTTGTTTGTTGAATTTACGTTTGAGTTTATTGCATAGAACAATATTCGATATTCTAAGGGGAAACATATAAACACGAAAAATTGGCGTCAACATTCGGCACAAAGTAATACTTTTACTCAATTAGTACTTAGTCCTTTTTATTTTTATTTTAAGACAATTTAAACCCTACGAAATATCACTTAAATCGTGTATATGACACTGGTAAAAGCCCGTGTCCAAGGACATATGTTTTTTTTTTTTTTTAAAAAAAATTAAAATAATTTTTTTTTTAATTTTTTTAATTTTTTTAATTTTAAAAAAAATTAATAATTTTTTTTCAAGGACAAAATGGAAAAGGGACAACTTAGTGAGGGCAAAATGGGAAATTTGACTTATAAAACTGTTCATTATACTGTTCATGAAAGGGTTGCCATTTATACTATAGATGATTTAAAGACTTGAATCTAACAAAAATGGATAGAGGGATCAACTGCATTTGATTTGAGTGGTAGAATTTTTATACTCCTTCCGTTTCTAAAAGATTGTCCTGTTGTACATTTTGCAATTATTAAGAAAGAGCTTTACCTTTTTGTATCTTAGTAGATTTGCACTAACATCCATGCCTAAGTTTAGAAATGGGACATACTTTTTGAGATAAGTTAAAATGACAAATGGGACAATCTTTCAGGAACGGAGGGAGTATATTTCAAAATTTGAGTACAGAAACTAATCACATAAAAAACAAATAATAGAAAGACTATTTGAGTAGTTTGTCCAAGGGTATATTTGTTGCCAGCATTTGAAAATCATATACTCCATGTTTTTGAAAATCATATATGTTCTGATTCGCTAAACATTCCTCGACTTGAATTGCGGATGGTTAAAATGGTTATATTTGTTATCGAAAGTATTTCAAAAATTGAAATAATTTCAAAATAAAATAATTTCTTGAAAATGAAAATTCAGAAAATAAGAAGAAGACGAAGAGACGGAAAAAGATAACTGGAAAAATTAACGGAATAAAATTAACAGGACTAAGTTGAGTCTTGTGAAAACATAATCTCCGTAAGAACAATTTGTCCCGCACTGATGCTAACGGTTGAAACGGCAATCCTCTCGTAAGATGAAACGACTTTTTGAATCCTGATGGAAGCACTTCAAATCAGGAAACTTACGAACTAACGATGTTCGGAATTTATGAACTTGAAGGGAGGAGAATGCAACAATATGCTTTCAACTAACTGAACTCTCTAATACTTGATTGATTGATTGAATGATTTGGATGATGTAAACTGACATTCTGGGGGTCTATTTATAGTTTTCGAAGAGTCACAGGTACCTATTGGGTAATAGGCATAATTTGATCCTGGGCTGTCCGATCGCACCTGATCGATGAACCAGATTCAGCTAATTGGCCCGAACCAGTGCCAATGGGTACATCCATACCGACCCGCACCTGTACGAAGGGTCACGGACCAACTAGATTCATGTACGGATCCAATCCGCGGATCGGACCCGAACCAGCCCTAAACTCGTCCTAGCCGAGTCAATCCCACACCAAACCCGGTCCAACCCAATCTGACCGAGCCATGCCACGAACCGAACCAACTTCCGTCAAAAGTTTAAGGCTCCAATAGCTGGGAAGTGTAAAGTGCGCCCTAAAACACCCAATACGCCCTTCGCGCCATTTCGCGGTTGTGGAGTAATTTTGGGCTAGTCCAAAATTAGCATAATTGGGTCAATACTTGCATGGTTGACCCAATGCTCCACTATAGGTTGCATGGTAAGGAGGATACCACTAGATTGTTACCTCATTCAAGTGAATGAGTTAAAAACTCTCATATCTTTTGGTTTTTAGGCAATGTGGAATATGACATTCCATATTCACAAACTCTTCATAAATCCATTTCAAATTACATAATTTGAGCATTAATTTCTCATTCACCACAAATTGGTTTTGAGAAAATAAACATATCACGTTAATCTACTCCAAATGTAGATTATAAATATGTAATTTATTATTTATTTACACAAAATGAAAATACATTTAATTTCGGTCAAATATTGGTCAAATCAATATTTTCAACAATCCCCCACATGAATGACAATTAATGCATGCATGAATGCAAATTCGTTCAGAAATCCTGGCGAACTACTATTGGATTGGGATAGATAGCTTATGGCCTTGAATCTTCCCTAGTAAGATACTATCGGATATACTAGCCTTTTAGTAGTGCGATGCTTTGAACCAACTTGACTGTATAGTGTATACCGAAACAATAGTATTTACACAATAATAAGTCTAACATGTTTTGTTCTCACGTTTTTGTTCATTTCGGTCCTGGATCGTATCTCATTCATAAGTGTTTCATTTAGAAGCGGCCCTTATTACTTCTCACTTATATAGGCGATCTCCTATAAAGATTATCCTGCTACTCCACCACGTAGGTATAGGAATCATTAAAAGTTTTCTTAACTTAACATCACCACTGCTGCAGATTGAAATTACCCGATCCGTGGCCAGACGACATCTCTCGTCTTTGAGGTGCGCTGTTTTATTTGTAGAGTCGCCACGTCGTTTTGATTATGCCCAAAACATTGAGAAAAGGCTTTTTTGTTTTTGTTGTGTGATGATATTTTGAGTTCGGAGGTCAGGTTACGCCTCGGGAAGAGATAGTTGAGCTCACCAGAGTCGCCTCGTATACACGAGTTTTTCAATACCCCTCTTTCTTTAAAAGTTATGTGTGTGTGTGTGCGTGTGCTTTAAAAAAATGCATTTTGAAAATAATGTCTACATTATATGCTATGTACTCCCTCCGTCCCATAGAAATATAGAATTTTTGGTCCGGCGCGAAGATTAAGGTGGAAGTATTATATTGAAAGTGTTGTGAGTGTGAAAATAAAATAGGAGAGAGAATGAGTGGAGAGAATAGTAAATTATAATGGTGATGTGAGTATTAAAATAATGTAGGAGAGAGAATGAGTGGAGGAAATAGTAAAGATTCCTTTTCATTTTAGGAAAGTTATAGATTATTGTGAGACACCCAAAAAGGAAATTTTATAGATTATCGTGGGACGGAGGGAGTATTTAAATATGGAAATTAATTGAAAGAGATTTGGAAGGAGGCCTTACCAATGTTGGTTCATGTCTATCTTTCGCGGGAGAATGTGTTTGATTGAGACGTCGGGGTTGACCGGGATTGTGTGCCGGCAGAGCTTCGGTGTGCCTCGGGATGGCTAGGTATGTGCGGGAAGAGCTTCGGCGTGCCTCGAGATGGCTAGGTATGTGCGGACAAAGCTTCGGCGTGCCTCAGGATGGCTAGGTATGTGTGGGAAGAGCTTCGGCGTGCCTCGAGATGGCTAGGTATGTGCGGGCAGAGCTTCGGAGTGCCTCGGGATGGCTAGGTATGTGCGAGAAGAGCTTCGGTGTGCCTCGGGATGGCTAGGTAAGTGCGGGGAGAGCTTTGGCGTGCCTCGGGATGGCTAGATAAGTGCGGGCAGAGTTTCAGCATGCCTCGAGATGGCTAGGTATGTGCGGGCAGAGCTTCGGGATGCCTCGAGACGGACCGGCAGGGCTTCGAGATGCTTCAGAATGACTCAGGATAGACCTCGGGATGGCTCAGGATGGACCGACAAAGCTTCGAAATGCTTCGGGATGCCTCGAGATGGACCAGAAGGGCTTTGGAATGCTTTGGGAGTGCCTCGGGATGGCTCGAGAGCACCTCGAGACGGCACAACAGGGCTTTGGGAGGACTTCGGAGCGCCTTGGGAGGACTCGGGAAGGGCCGGAGGGCCTCGGGAAGGCTTAGAAGTGTCCCACCTTGCTGGGGGGAGGGAGGAGAGAAGGAAAGTGTGAAAAATATGAGAGGGGGAGCCCTCTATTTATAGGCCCAAGAAAAATGTAAAGTGGTCCGCTCGGATTCTTTGGTTATTACCACTTTTTTGGTTTTTCCGGATTTGAGGAAATATGGTGGACTTTAAGGGGATTTTTCATCATTATTTTTTCACTCTGCAACGTGGTCCGTACGGACCACTATGTTAAGTAGCTTTTTTTTTGTAATTCCTGAAAAGTCCTTCTGTCCCATTTTATCCCTGAAAGGTCATCCCTTGGTTTGGTTGGTGGTTTTGGACTTTTTGGAGGTTACGGTCTTCGGGATCACGTTTGCGTGAGTCCTCGGTGTTTCCCGTGTGCTCGGATGGAGAGCGATCCGGATTGGGGTACTTACAAAAGCCCCTCAGCGACGTCACTTATGAAGGAAGTGGGATCGTCGATAAAGATAAGGGTCCCGATCTGGATCGCCTGTCGGGAAAGAGAGGATGATTCGTGTTAGTCGAATGTGAGGACGTGGAGGTGTCCTGAGGTGACCGCTTAGGTCGAATGTGAGGACGTGGTGGTGTTCGAAGGTGACCGCCTGGGTCGGTTGTGAGGACATGATGGTGTCCTAAGGTGACCGCTTGGGTCAGATGGCTGGACCCTTTGGTAGGATTCCTACGTATCCCGAATGGGAATCAAGCCTGATCGTAGTTCATGTATGAGGTGAGTTTGTCGTGCATGAGGACGTGGTGGTGTCCTCTGACTTAGATAGAGTAGTGAGGACGTGGTGGTGTCCTAAGGTAATCGCTAAGGTCGGTTGTGAGGACGTGGTGGTGTCCGAAGGTGACCGCTGAGGTCGGATGGCTGGACCCCTTGGTAGGATTCCTAAGTATCCCGAATGGGAATCAAGCCTGATCGTAGTTCGTGTGTGATGTGAATTTGTCATGTATGAGGACGTGGTGGTGTCCTCTGACTGAGATTTTGTGAGGACGTGGTGGTGTCCTGAGGTGAATTTGTCGTGTATGAGGACGTGGTGGTGTCCTCTGACTGGAATTTTGTGAGGACGTGGTGGTGTCCAAAGGTGACCGCTGAGGTCGGATGGCTGGACCCTTTAGTAGGATTCCTACGTATCCCGAACGGGAATCAAGCCTAATCGTAGTTCGCGGCTGAAGTGACCACTTGGATCGGGTGTCTGAGGTCGTGGAGGTGCCTCAGATGAGGATGAAAGTGTTTGTGCCTTGAGAGGAAGGCGTTCGTTCTTAAGTGGGATTGTTTTGAGAGGCGTGCTAGCCTTGTGTGTGATTTTGGGGAGGCATGCTTGCCTTGTGGTTGATTTTTTGAGAGGCGTGCTTGCCTTGTGATTGATGTTTGGGAGGCGTGCTTGCCTTGTGAATGATTTTTTGGGAGGCGTGCTTGCCTTGTGATTGATTTTTGGGGAGGCATGCTTGCCTTGTGGTTGATTTTTGGGAGGCATGCTTGCGTTGTGGTGATTGATGTTTGGGAGGCGTGCTTGCCTTGTGATTGATGTTTGAGAGGCGTGCTTGCCTTGTGATTGATTTTTTGGGAGGCGTGCTTGCCTTGTGATTTGTGTTTGAAGGCGTTTGCGCCTTGGGATTTGTGTTTGAAGGCATTTGCGCCTTGGGGTTCGGACTTACGATACGGCTGGTGTTTGTTTTGCCGTTTAGTTGGTAAGATTCGGGCTTACGATGACGGTCGGTGTTTGTTTTGCCGTTTAGTTGGCGAGATTCGGGCTTACGATTACAACCGGGGTTATCTTTGTTGGTTTAGGGACCAAACTGCATGGGTTTTGCTGGAAATGTCCTTTGGACGACCGGGGACAAAGATTATAAGGGCAAAAGGGGGATTTTGCCTGGGCTGCAAAGTGATCCGTGCGAATTCACTTGCACTTTCAAAGTGGTCCACACGGACTCACCTGCAAATTTTGTTTTCTTAACCAGAATCAGATTTGCAAAACGCCATTTCCTTTCCATTTTTTAATTCCAGCCGAGGGAGAAGGAGAAAGAGAGAAAAGAAAACCCATTTTTGATCAAATTTTCTCTAGAGAACCCTTCTAAATCTCTAGATTACTATCATGGCGTAAGAATTGAGGCTTGGACGTCGTCAAAGAGTCCGAGGAGCAATGGAGAGGAGGTTAGATCTCCAAATGAATTTTTCTTCCTTCGTACCTTTGACAATCAACCCGGATGAGTTGTATCCGGATGTGAGGGTGCACACCTTGCGGGGGAAAACGGTAATGGAGGTAAGAAATCAATTTTTGTTTTGATTCTTGCTTTGAAATGGTGTATGCTAGAACTAGGGTTTTAGTTTTCGCAATTTGGGGCTTTTGTTATTGCCATAATCAATTTGTGGAATTGATGTTGAATTATTGAAATTGGGTGTATATGGATTGTGGGTATGTGATTTTTGTCCAAAAATGTGGAGTGTAGCTCTTATTTGTGAAATAAAGTGTCTCTCCTTGAAATGCATGTTTCGGTGATTTGTACCTTGATGCTATTTTTGTATGCGCATGGATTTTTGGTTTGAAACTTGCCGTGTAGGAACGGATTTTTTGTGGGGAATTTATGTGAAATATGCCGTGTTTTTGTGACGGGATTTTGTTTGAAAATGTGTCGTGTGGGGACGGATCCCTTGTGTTTTTTGAAAATGTGTCGTGTAGGGACGGACCCTTGTGTTTTTTGAAAATGTGTCGTGTAGGGACGGATCCCTTTTGTTGGAAAAATGCTTTGTAGGGACGGATCCCTTTTGTTGAAAAATGTGGGGACGGACCCTTTTGTTGGAAAAAATGTGTGTGGGGACGGACCCTTTTGTTGGAAAAAATGTGTGGGGACGGACCATTTTGGAAAATGTTTTGTGTGGGGACGGACCCTTGTGACGAAAACTGTGTGGTGTAGGGACGAACCCTTTTGTTGAAAAATTATGTGTGGGGACGAACCCTTTTTGAAAATGTGTGTAGGGACGGATCCCTTTTGTTGGAAAAAATGTGTGTGGGGATGGACCCTTTTGCTTGAAAAATTGTGTGTTGTAAGACTTGCCGTGTTGGGACGGACTTTTGTGTTTGTGAAATTGCTATTTTGGGACGGATTTTTTGTTTGTGAAATTTCCGTTTTGGGACGGAATTTTGTGGTTTGTGAATGATATATGTTATCATATTTGTTTTTGTGGATATTTGTTAAGCATCGTTATTGACGTACCTTTGTTGTGTTTACCTGCAGGATGAGATGCCTTTGTCTGGGAAGGCAAAAAGGATGAAGTCGCGGGGGTCCCTTGAGGCCATGCTTGAGGTATGGAGGAGCATGCCTGATATCTCTCGGGATGGGAGACCTAGCCCTCGGAGACTGGTGATTGCTTCTGGGCTGAACGTGTTCGTGGAAAATCTGGCCGGGCTGGCAGAGACTCAGAAGAACAAAGGCATTTTTCTGGCCTTGTCTGAGTATTGGTGAGATACCACGCATACCTTCCACTTTAGCTGGGGGGAGATGAAGGTTACTCCCACGGATTTTGCGGCTATCATCGGGCTGTCCTTCAAGGGGGAGTCGGTGAGATGGCGGGACCAGATGTCCGATGAGCTCCTGGGCTTTGCGCCTTGGCCCCGTAAGGGCTTGGGCATGTTGTATCATGAGGTGGAGGCGCTGATCATGACCAACACCGGGGAGAATTGCCGGGATACTGGGATAGTGTCGGCGGAGCAGCTGGCGCGCTCATTTATGTGGTTTGCCCTTTTCGAGACTTTGTTCTCGAACCATGCTTCCACTGCTCTTTTCCCTCTGCTTGAGAGTCTGATGGATTTGGAGAGGGTTTGTGATATCGCCTGGGGCGAGGCGGGCCTGGCCGAGCTCTACTTTGCCTTGGACAAGTTCAGCCGGGGCGTGGTCAACTCCTTAGGGTGCTTTGACTTCGCGCTGGAGGTATGAGTTTACATGATTTTGTAGTTTAGCACTTCATCATTTCTCCCTTTTTTTCGTTTTCTTTTTCTTTTTCTGAGTATGATCTACTTTTTTGTGACAGGTGTGGTGCTACGAGATCTTCTGGTGCCAACCATGGGACTGGCAGGATGAGGCCTTGTTTGGGTATCCCGCCATGTTGTGTTGGGCTCGCTCTTTGAGGAAGAGGAGGACGAGCCGGGGGAAGATCACTGTCACATACTTGGATGTGCAGAGATTTTTGGAGAGAGACAGCCCGGATGGGTGTCAGCTGTACCCTTGGACTCGGTATGGCAAGGATGAGCTGGAGGGCGCTCTAGGGATGACGCAGAAGAGGAAGCTTCTACGGGGCCTTACTTGCGACTCCATGTATTTGGGGGAGAGGGTATTTTGGCTGCACGGTGCTGGTATTCCCCCTATTGCATCAAGGGATCCGCCATTCCGCATGATGAGCCTTGCTGAGATGGACTTCCTGGAGTTCGAGAGGTACCGGGCCGGTGTGGACCTCGAGGAGTTCGTCCTGGAGGGCGAGGAGTATGCGGCCTTCGTCAGGCGGAAGTTGAGGACGCCACAGGTGTTGGCGTGGGGGAGGCGAACTGGTTCGTCGCGTCCTCCGAATGTCCCAGTGCCTGGGCCGGACTTTACATATGTCTGCAGGGATTCGAGGAGGAGCGTGTCGGTGCCCATCCCAGAGCAGGCTCCTGCGCCTACCGGGTCGATCCAGATGCTGCGGTGAGTTTGTTTACTCTTCTCCTTCTTGGCATCTTTTCTGTATTTTTCGCTCTTGTCGAGTATTTTTTATTTTGTGTCTGTTTTGCTGAGCTTCTCTTTTGTTGTTTGCTGTGCAGGTCTCGAGGCAGACCGTAGACGAGCTCACCCGCCGGTATGTGGGGCTGAGGGCTTTTACGAAGAAGCTTCTGAGGAAGTTGTCTTGCGGGTCATCGCGGAGTGCGGCGGATTTCGAGCCAATGCCTTCGAGGAGGTCTGTAGATACTCCTTCTTCGAGGGCTGAGGCGGACCTACAATCTGAGGTGCCGGTTCGGGAGTGGCATAGCTTTGATGCAGGGACTTCTTCGGAGGACTGGAGGTCGCGAACCCTTCACCAGTTCTTTCCTCCATCATGTGCACAGGGTGAGGGTTCGTCCTCGCTTCCCTTCTTTGATCCTTTTGCACGGCTCGGCCCTTTGGACTATCTCGAGTACTCGATTGAGGAGGGGGTCTAGGTTTTCAATGATGAGAAGGTGACCCCCAGGTTTGCCGGGATGCAGGGGTTCCCGTTCGGTGAGGGTGATGATGAGGACTCAGAGTAGGACTCATTTTTTTTTTCCTTTTTTTGTATTGTATTCGTAGAGCAGCAGACATTTGTATATTTAATAAAATACTTGTATTTGACAAACAAAGCATTTTGTTTGTGATGTAATGATTTATCAGTAATTCCGGGGACTGGCATAGGAATTGTTTCTAGCTTTATTTTATTTTTTGTGCATGTCGCATGATATGGGAATGCATTTGTGTTTAGTGTTTGGGGGCTGGAAACAACTTTGGCAAGGTTTTTGAGCAGTCGGGTGCAAAATCCTGTCGCGGGCAGCACTGTTTTGTGGTTGCTGAAAATATAGCCAGGTTGTAAAATGGTCCGTACGGCCACTTCTTTTTTTTGGAGAGGGGATAAGATTTACTGAAAATCTGAATTTCCCTTACCTCCCCATTCTCAAATTGCAGCCATTTCGACCCTTCTTCCCTATTTTTTTCAAAAAACCTCCATTTTTTCCATGGATTCATCTTTCGTTCCGAGAATTTCCCCGAGGCTTTCGAAGGAGAGGCAAGTGCATTTCCTTGAGCGGCTCAAGATGTGGATGAGGCACCACCCGAGGCACAATAAACGGGCTTTTGAGGTGAGATTTCAACTTCGCTCTGTTTGGTCCCTTCAGAAGTTAGTTCCTGATTGGGAATTGTTGCGGGCGGGCGCAAGGTTCTGGGATGTTAGGAGGCATGTGTATAGCTTCTCCTACAATGAGGTTACGCCCACCTTTGAAGATTTTTGGGCTTTTCTTGGAGGACCGGAGGTGGAGGCCATCTCGCTTCCTTTGGTCGGGGGTGCGACCATGAGCGTGAAGCTCGCATGCTTTCTTCGGGCTTCGTTGGAGGAAGCGCAAGGTATGACTTTTGATACTGGCCATATTGATATTTCTACTTTACCCGAGAGATTTATGGGTGATGACGAGAGTAATGTCTCGTGGAATGCATTTGCTTTATGCGTGATAGCAACGCTTTTCATGGTCATCTCCCTTGGAGTATGTGACGGTGCCTTGTTGAATGTGGTAGGGCACTGTCGAGCCGGTGAGGATATTGTCCCTTTGGTTATGGGGGAAACCCTTCAAGGCATTGATCGCTTGGCGATGGGGGACAGGTTCATGAGAGGGGGAAGCCCCGTTTTGCTCACCCTGTGGTTGCGAAAGAGGCTTCAAGCTATGCCTGTGTCTCCGTCATCTTTTACTCCGTGGACGTTTGAATGAAAAACGTCGATTTTGAGTTTGAATGATAAACATCGATTTTGAGCCGGGCATTATGATGTTACCCTTTTTTTAATGAAAACGACGGTTTTGAAATGACGATCGACAAGTCAGTTTGTGACTCGAACGTTTGAAAGTAGATACTATCAACAAACCAAACAATTTGGACTTGTAAATGACAGTATTGAAATTGCGGTATCGACGGATCGAACGATCCGGACAGTAAAAGTGCCAATCAACAAACCAAATGGTTCGGACTGTAAAGGTGCGTAAAGTAGACAGCAATATCAACGGATCAAATGATCTGGACGTTAAATGACGATCACGAACCTAACGGTTCGGACGATAAAAGTGCGATCGACGAACCGAAAGGTTCGGACGGTAAATGACATTAAAGTAAAAACGGGGCTCGAACGCTGTTTTAACCCTAAATTACTTATTTCGAGGGAGAGAAGATGATAGAGGACTAAAACGTATCGACACCCGTAAATGGCGTTTCATCTACATTTTGGAAACTTTGATCGGATCGAAAGTATCGTATGACGCGTAAAATGAGGCAAAGCGGAGTTTAGAGAGTGAGAGTGTTACCAATGACTAGGTGTTGACTCTTTGGCTCAAGAGGATGTATACGGGATACGAAATGGTGTATGAAAGGTGTTTCGGACGTGTTTGGCTCGTGTTTGGCTTGGAAAACATGGTTTTCACGCAAATCGAGGCATTTTCAGGGCTCGGGATGGTGTTTAGGCTGCTGGGCCGAGGTGAAATGAGGGAGAGTGAATAAATTTGGACCTTCTTTACTGAAGGGGAGGGGTTGTATTTATAGAGGGTGAAACTGAAGAACAGGCCGTCCGGCTAGAACCTCAATTTGAGGGACTTTCGAGGTATTTTGAGAATTGCTGAGACTTGTCTGTTCATCTGGAAGAACAGGCCGGCCGGCCAGTCACTCAGTTTGAGGGTATTTTAGACTTTTCACCCTTGAATATGGTTGATGTTGATGTGGGGAGGCTTGCATGTAAGCCACGTGTCCTAGCTTAGTCACTAAGATTGCCCATTTGTTTCGTTAAGCCCGATTTTGACTGTTTTCTAAATAATTGTCCGAGAAAATGTCGGAACAGTCCCGAAAAGTCCCAAAAATTGCATATTTCTGGGAAAGTGGTATTTTCACGTGTACGAACGTGGGTTGAATACACTTTGGATTTTGGATGCACAGGGCAGTCCTGGAAAGTCTCGTTAACCTGGAAGGTGCAAGTTAACAGATTCTCGTTAACTTGGAAATCGTTAGTTAACGGATTGTAACGATTTGGATTTGGGTACTTACAGTAGCCCCTCGGCGACATCACTTTCAAAGGAAGTGGGGTCGTTGAAAAAGATAAGGAACCCAAATCGGGGAAATACCTTATGGAGAGACCTGGACGGTCAAATGGCTGGACCCTATAGCAAGGATTCCTACGTATCCACGGGGGAATCAAGCCGATCGTAGTTCTTATCTGTTAAGTGTAAGGGACTTAACAAACTGACGCTGGGTCACAAGATCTTGTTGGAGATCTGACGAAATGGTAGGAATGGTTGTGTTAAACTGGCATTTTTAACAACACGGTTTGAGTTCGAAGGAAGGATCGACGTTCTAACGACGGGGTTAGGAACGGAATAACAGGAACGGTTGTGTTAAACTGGAATTTTTTAACAACACGGTCCGGGTCATGAAGGAAGGATTGACGTTCTAACGACGGGGTTAGGAACGGAATGTAATCTCGGGAGGAGATGGTGCATTGCTGGGGAAAAGCGTCCATAGTTCTAACAAAGTTAGTTAGGAACTGAGGAGATTGATTGACGTTCCTTTAGAAGGATGGTCTTATGATCCTGATGGGGAGGAATGTTCGGGCTTACGGTGACGGCCGAAGAGGGATTGTTGATTGGACAGTGAAGGGTCTCGACTTTGAGATTGGAACGTGAAAGGTCTAACATGAATTTAACCTCTGGAGAGGGGCGTTAGAGATGTCTAACTGAGAAATTTAACCTCGGGAGAGGGGCGTTAGAGATGTCTAACTTGGAAATTTAACCTCGGGAGAGGGGCGTTAGAGATGTCTAACTGAGAAATTTAACCTCGGGAGAGGGGCGTTAGAGAAGTCTAACAGAGAAATTTAATAAATTTTGAGCAAAAGTATCAAACTGGAAAAGATGAGGGGCTGATTGGCCATTTGGGCCAAAATGGCCCATCCTGTAAAAGAGGCCGGTCGGCCACTTCCTCAGTTTGACCAGATTTAAGGAAACCGTCAGCTAGAAGAGAGAAAGGGAGGAAATTGAGAGCTTTTGGCCGAGAGAAAGAGAGAAAAGAGAGAAAAATTCATCATTTTTCTTCGATCTTTGGTTGAAATCTTGAGAGATTATCGCTATGGAAGCTAGATTGGGTCGAAGGAGTCGACATAGGAGGACCGACAACGAGAGGAGGAGGCTTAGGAGGACGGTGCGAGCGACTAAGCTTTCTATGGATCCAATCGAGTTTTATAAAGCTCGAGATAGCGAGGAAGGTAAGCATCCTTTGAATTCCTTTGAATTTTTGAATTTTTTGAATTCTTGAAATTTGGAATTTGATTTGAATTGACTTAGGGTTCTTGGTGCCCGATTTGGGGCTTTTGACCTTGCGATGCCCTTTTGTCGAAATTGAATTTTGCTTAGTGCAATTGATGCTATGGGTAGACAACGTAGAAAATTTGGTAGGAAAATTCCATGTCTAGGGGTGTTTTCTAAAATTAAAGTGAGTTTAATTCGGGACGGAGTAATTTTGAAAGTGCTTTTGAAAGTTCCGGATTTGACGAGTTTTTCGAAATGGTTTGAAAGTTCCGGCTTTGACGGGTTTTTCGAAATGACTTTGAAAGTTCCGGTTTTTACGGGTTTTTCGAAATGACTTTGAAAGTTCCGGTTTTGATGGGTTTTTCGAAATGGTTTGAAAGTTCCGACTTTAACGGGTTTTTCGAAATGACTTGAAATTTTGAACCGTTAATATTCTGACTTGGGACGAGGATATCTATGGAAAACGAACCATTTAATGAAACGGGATTTTGAGACTTGGACCGTTAATATTCCGAATTAAGACGGAGATATCTTAGGAAAATGAACCGTTAATGAAACGGGATTTTGAGACTTGGACCGTTAATATTCCGACTTGAGATGGAGAAATCTTAGGAAAATGATTGAATTATACCTTTGCGTTGATATCTGACATTGCATGTGCATTTTGTGTACGTCATTTTGTATTAACATACCTTTGATGTGTTTACCTGCAGGGGAGAGGGTCGGTTGATGTGTCCACTACCAAGAGTAGGGGAGATGTCGAGGCTGTCAGCGCGCTGCGGGAAATGTTCCCGGATGTGGCTCGTGACGGAGAGAGGAGTCCACGGCAGTTGGTGATTGACTCTGGCCTGGGAGGCTTTGTTAGCGCAGTGGCTGCTGTGGCTTCGACGCAGAGGGTCAAGGTCATCCATGTCGCTTTGAGCGAGTATTGGTGGGACACTACTGTGAGTACCCCAATCCAATTCGCGACCCTTTATAAATGCCTTTTAATATAATAAAATTGCACTAGGGGCATTTTGGTAAATTTATGGTCCATTCCGAGTCTTTCGAAAAACTTTTTATAAGTTTTATTGCGAAAGAAGTACTTTTAAGTCTTTTTTCCATGCAAAAGGACCTATAGAGAATTATTCGTTTTGGACCTAGTAGGAATTATTCCGGAATGTTCCAGAACAGGTTGATTGGCGCCAGAAACGGTTACTGGCTCGTCAAGTGGTGCGACACAACGAGCCACGGAAAGTCACAGCGGTGGGTCCTGCGACACAACTAGCCCCTCACCAGTAGGTTATAAATAAGACCCTCCCCCTCTCATTTGAAGATCCCTTTTTCGACCTACTGTAACTCTGCCCAAATACTGGCGTAACACACACAGCAAAACACACACAATTCTTTCCCTCTCATATACAACTCTCCCTTTTTTTCTCCCAATTCAACCCAAGTCATACACCATCACCTAGACCTCAATCCACCATCCTTCCTAAGCTCAATCAGGTTCTGTAGCTGGTAATTGAAGGTCCTTATACCTGACTTGGTATAAGCATTGTGGATCTACAAGGGTAACAAACCCCCTCCCTCCTTCTCTCTCATATATTTGCTCTTTTCATAATTAATGTAATTTCTACTCATTTGATTTGATAATTAGGCCTCATCTGCTCTAATTGTTGAGTTACAATCGCAATCTCTCTGTTTAATTTACTTTGTTTGGAAGTAGGGAGGCAGGGGCGGTCACATTTGATGGAAATATTATCCAAGATTCTGAGTTTTTTCGCTATCTTGGATCCATTATCCAAAAGGATGGAGAATTAGATGGAGATGTGGCTCATAGGATTAAAGCAGGTTGGTTGAAGTGGAAGAGTGCCACAGGGTTTCTATGTGATCGCGGCATGCCCAATAGATTAAAGGGAAAATTCTACCGCACGGTAATTAGGCCGGCATTGCTTTACGGCACCGAATGTTGGGCCGTGAAACAGTGTCACGTGCATAAGATGAATGTGGCGGAGATGCATATGCTGCGATGGATGTGCGGTCATACAAGAAATGATCTATTGGAGAATGAGGTGATCAGAGGTAAAGTAGGAGTTGCGCCCATTGAGGATAAAATGAGGGAAAATCGTCTAAGGTGGTTTGGACATGTGAGAAGGAGACCGAGTGATGCACCGGTTAGGAGGCCGGAACAGTGGAGAAATAATAAAATGGTGAGGGGTAGGAGAAGACCCAAACAAACTTGGATTAGAGTAATTGAAAAGGATATGAGTTTACTTGGAGTGGATTAAAGTATGGTGTTGAAGAGGCCGGAGTGGAGGGCAAAAATTCATGTGGGAGGTTGATTTTTTTCTTGATTTTTATTTTTATTTTATTTATTTATTTATTTTTTATTTTTTTTTATTATTTTTTTTTGATTTTTTGATTTTTTTGATTTTGATTTGTATGTTTATTTATTTATTTATTTGTTTATTTATTTATTTATTTATTTTTATTTTTTATTATTATTATTTATTTATTTATTTAGTTTTTATTTTTTTTCACGATGACATATGAGGATTCATGTTAGCCGACCCCAAATTATTTTGGGACTAAGGCTTTGTTGTTGTTGTTGTTGTGGTATCATTTCATGTTTATGGTGTAATTTGAATATAATTGTGGCTTGTTCATCAAGGGGGTATGGATCACCCCATATCCACACCCCCTTGATCGATTGGATGTTAATTCATGAGTTTTCTGAGGTGAATTGTTGATATAATTCGATCTGGATATATCTCTGTTCATTCTGCGTTTCAGTCTATAAGGTTTCTGCATGTTGGCGTCCTGTGTCACGCGACACTACCTACCAGGCCGAGTTCTGCGTTTCAGTCTATAAGGTTTCTGCATGTTGGTATCATTTCATGTTTATGGTGTAATTTGAATATAATTGTGGCTTGTTCATCAAGGGAGTAGGACCCTCGCTCGGGATTGTCCGTCCCGATAAGGTGAACTACAAATGGAAAACGAGGGGCTTATAAACGAAGTGAGGATATCCACTGATTAGAGCCTTAGGTTAGTTGCGAAAAAGAAGAAGCGATCTTTTCCAGCCGATTAGGACTCTGAGAAAATGCATTTTAAGTAAACATTAATCGGTAACTGCACATTGCACTAGCCCGAAACCCTGAGCCAAATACCCTTTCCGAAGCCTAAACCCTGACATTCGTTCCCTGCAGTGAGCAGAAAGTGGTTTAGAATTCCGGGCCGTCTCGCCCAGTCACGATTACAGCGGCATCGCAGACAGGTTCTTCGGGTTCCCTCAGTTCCCACAGCCAGAATATCCGACATGTCTAGCTCTCCGAGAAATCGCAACGGGGACGGACCCCCGCCACCGGTAACAGATATGAAATTGGAAGAAGCCATCCGGGCTTGTGATGTTCACAAGAGGCAGAAAGAAGATCAGCAGAATTTCGTGGTACAGCTTCTGAATGAGCAAGGTATAGCAGCTATCCCCCAGTCAGACGGTACTTTCGTCCTAGTTGAGGACGACGATTCCCCGAAACCAGCTCCTCAAACCTTCAACCAGGTTCCTCCCTCGCCAACTTACGGGATGCCTTCAATCCAAGGAAACAGCCGACCTAGGCTTCATGTTGCCACCTCTCAGGGCAACCCTGTCATATACGGCCAAGCCAGTACTACTCCCATCACTCAGTACAACCAGCGCACCGCTGGACCATCTCAAACAGATGCCAATATCCTCCGATACCCTCCTGGGTTCATCCCATTGCCTATACACGAATCCCAAAATATCGGGGACAAACCCCGATACAGTCCAGAGAAGGCCCCCATATATCCACATATATCGAGCCTTCCACCTCCAATCACTACCACTCACATGGTAGCACCCGGCACCGAGCCTCAAAGTCCACCACTGGACCCAACCTTAGCCTGGATGGTCGAACAGATGAAAGACCTGAAAGCCAGTATGAGCAGCTTAAAGCAAGAAACGCTCAGATCCACAGATCCGGGAATGGTCACGCCTCTCCCTGCCAAGTTCAGAATGCCAGAGATGGACCGATTTGACGGAACCGAATGTCCTCAAACGCATGTTGACACCTACGTTCTCGGCATGAGAGCGAAAGGAGCAACCCTTCAGCAAATGGCCGATCACTTCCAGCATACGCTCAAGAGTTCAACGTTACGATGGTTCCTAAAGGTCAAGCCGGCAGATCGCCATACCTGGGATCAGACCAGTAACATCTTCCTAGAGCGGTACAGATCCAACCTGGAGTGGGAAACAAGTCGTGAGGAGTTAATCACCACCGAGCAGAAAACAAATGAAAGTGTCGGAAAATTCTACAAGAGGTGGAGTTGGAAACTCTCCGAGATCGTGGAGCCACTCTCCAAGGATGAACAGATGCGAATCTTCAAGTCCTGTCTGAGGCCGTCCATCAGAACTCTCATCAGCCATCACTTCTTCCTAGATCTCCGAGCCATGGTCAATGCCGGCTCAGAGTCCGAGAAGGATCTCAAGGAAAAATTGGCCACAGCACAGCCATACAGATACCGATCACTAGTTGCATTCAATCCCGCACCGGCCCCCGACAAAGGGAAAGATACGTCTGTCAACTACATCCATCAGGGACAGCAGTCGGGCAACAGAAACCCAGTCCCGCAAAGCAACAACTCCACTCCGAAGCAGCCTGCTGTACACTTCGACAAGTTGGACATGCCGCTGAGTAAGATGCTGGAAGAGTTGATCAAGGAAGGCCTCCTCAAACCCGTTGCAAACTACAAACCCAAGAATCCCGTAGTCAACACGGACAAGAGCAAGTACTGCACCTTCCATCAGTATCATGGCCATACCACCGACAACTGTGTGGGGTTACGGTACGAAATTCAGAATTTGATAGAGGAAGGAAAATTGGAGCGTCCCCGTGGACCTAATACAGTCGGAAACCCTTTTTCGAACAACAATAGTGTGAACTCCATTGAATGGGTGCCAAAGAAGATTGCCGCAGAGCTAGTTCCTCCGCCTCTTCCAGCCAGGTCCTCATCAAATGTCCACATCTGTTACGATGTTTGTGATTGCTCCGAATGCCTTGAGTACGAGCTCCAAGACATGATCAGGGGTGATTCTCCCAGAAAGCAGAAGAAGAAGTCTTCTCAAAAGAAACTGAGAGAAAGATATGAAGCTGGAGATACCAGTGTGGGTACACTCAGAGAGCTGTCTGGGAAGTTCGATTACTACGTACTCTACTCAAGCCAGTCCTCCCTTCCTCCAGGCCACGCAACTCTAGAGTAGACAGGGATGGGAAAGCCGAAAAGTCCTGCTAACGCCAGAGTTATGGCCTCAGGACACCGGAATACCTCAAATCTTGACAACCTCACTGCCAGTCAGAACCCTAACCCCCCGCGGGATCAGCCAAAGTTCAATTTACCCAGCTTCCGAGCACGGGCCGGCAAAGGAAAGTCAAAGTCAGCTTGGCACTCGCACTCAATCAACGTGCTAACCAAGGGCGGTCACCGTCGCAAGCAGCCATAGCACAATCCCGAGGCACCACCAAAAGCTTTACCTCGCAAGAGGAAGACAGGAAACGGATGGCTTGATGACTCTCCTTCTCCGGAAAGAGACCAGATCTACGATTCCCGACTGTATGGCAGTATGCTCACCTTCTGTGACGAAGACCTGCCGAGAGACGCCTCAGGGCACAATGAAGCTTTGTACATCACTCTACGCCTCAACACCATATCTCTCCCCAGAGTATTGGTAGACAACGGATCAGCAGTTAACGTCCTCCCTCTCAGCATGATGCGAGCCCTACGCATCGACGAAGGCCACATGATTCCATCTGCCCGGACTATCAAGGCCTACGACAGCACGTCTCGTCCCATCCTGGGAACGGTGACTCTGGAGCTCTGGTTTGAAACCCAAATGGTGCCAGCAAAATTCCACGTGATGGACATTCCGTCCGAATTCACGGCTCTGTTGGGACGCCCATGGCTACACCACATGAAAGCCATAGCCTCCACTCTCCATCAGTGCGTCAAGTTCATTAACCAGCAGGGAGACCTTGAAGTCATCAGAGGAGACAGGTTCCTCATAGGGAACGAAGCCGAGACAACAGCCAAGCGTGCCCGCAGCCAGGCACCAGGGCTACCTCCTTCAAATCGACCGAGGGACTATCGAGGTAAATCTCATCAGAATCCCTCAGAGTCCGGAGATGCTAACTATATCAACGTCCTCGAGCAGGCAGACCCTGAAGCAGTCAGGTTCATCAAGTTCCACTGCCGTTTTAGAAACTTGGAAGCAGACTGGAAAGAAACCCTGAGCATCGCCATGATGCGGGCACGTAAACCCCCTGTCTCCGATCGGAGATTTGTCAGCATCCTTCAATCCTACTCTTTGACCCCGCCAGGCGAGGAAATATTTGTGATAAAGGTCAATAAGCATCGTCACACTCGTGATGAATGTATGGCAGTCGTATGGGATGTCCTCCATGAGGAATTACCCGTCGAGCCATTCTTCTCGAGCGAAGGTCATGATGTTTTTCTAGTAGCTCCAGCATCGCAGCAGGACGCGAGGCATCCTTATGTCTGGGTTGAGCCGTCAGATGACAATGAGTCAGGACTCTCCGGAGTCGAAGACGCGGCAGATCCGCAAGAAGATCCCTACATACATATGCTCAGTTTCGAGGATGGCACCAGTTCCAATGATGTCACCTACGATAAGGGCTCCAATACCATGGAAATTGTCAAGCTCAACATCCCGTACAGGCAGTTATCCGGCGAATGGAAACAACTGGTTGACACGACAAAGAACCCCTCTGATCAAGTGACTGACGACGACTTCGTCAACATTATCTTTTCCAGATATCCCGATGATACCAAGGATCCGGTCCTTATTATCGTATTCCCGCAATGCCAAAGTTACCCTCGACGATCGCCCGCTCATGGTAAACGAGGCCCTGGCCACTCGAGCTCAGAGCTCATCATCACTTCCGACTACCAGCCCCAGTGGCAATCGGCCCGTGCCGTCAGTCAAGCTTACAGCCACAAGCGCCGCCAAGGCCAAGGGCAACAGCAAAGGAGACAAAGCTCCTCATCCTGCTACAAATCAGATCAACCTCGGGAACGCTTCTAGTAGCCACCCTAAAAACATCTGTAAAAGTCTTCCCCGCAAGTCAGATCAAGCTTTCGAGGAACGGAATGATCACCTCAGCATCAACATGCTCAAGTTCGATCCTGCTCCCACTCGTCACAGCCACAGATTCAGGCATCCCGCCAGCAAACTGCTAGCTCTGATAGACTTGGCGATCCAGCGAGATCACGAGACTATCAACATCGCAGAATTCAATACCCCCGTGGGTTCAATCAAGCAGATATGGGCGAACTTCTTGGTAACTGAGATCAAGGAGGGCCGCATGGAATGTCCCAGCCTGACTTCCTTTGTCAATATAATCCAAGTGTTTCCGCCATTCGGGGATTTGGATGTGATCACAGTTCTAGACACTAGTCAGACGGCGCGCACCTACGGAGACTGTTTAGCTCTCGCAAGGAAAGCCCTCATGGAACTAGCTGCTCAAGAGAACCGTCTCTGGGACGAGAACCAAGTACAAAAGACCCACAGGGACCAAGCCCTTAAAGCGTTGCAAGCAGCTTCAGACAGAAAGCTAGAGGCCACTCTAGACCAGTTCGACCTCAAGGGTTTTGCTCACGGCAACTTCCTGGACTACCGTTTTTTCTCATCCAACCCCCTCTGGCAAGGGAGGGCGGTAAACTGTCCCGATGACCTAGGAGATGGAATGGCACAGCACAAGGAACACCTAGCCAAACAGCATGAAGAGTACCAACGCTTATCTCCCCGAGAAAAGCAAGTTCTCTGTGAAAGCGACGACGAGGACGATGAAACCATTCTCTTCCAAGCCGGGCATGAAGTCAACAAAATCGGTATCCCAAGGGTCCTGGGAGGATGGGGACGGATCATTTCCGCTCTCAAACTAAAAGGCCAACTGAAGGAGGAAGGTCTATTCAAAAAGAAAAGAAAGATGGAAATACATCTCCAGCAACTACTCAGGGAGATTCCACAGACTGCGGCATTCGTTTACAGAAACGATCAACTGGGACAGCAGCCAGTTACATGGGCAGATGTTCGGGAAGCCGTGTACTCACCTTCCGACATACCCGCCACTCAGATAAAGCAGAAGGGAAAGCTCTCCCCGATGGAAGTTTATCTAGACTGCCGCATAGAGTTCAAGGAAGCACTGGCTATTCTCACATGGGAAGAAATGCATGCGCTAACTCTGGACGTAGGTTCTACTGCAAGAAAGTTGATCTGGGCCAAGAGAGGAGGAAAATTAGTAAACCATGAATATCGCCAAGCCCAACTCCAGAATGCCCTGAACAAGCTCAGCAAGAAGGAAAGAAGCGCGGTATACCGTGAAGAGATCAAGGAGATTGTTCACTTGAACCAAGAACTATCTAACCTCCCCCGGAGGGTCAGCAATGCACAGTTCAGTTCTGGCAACCACTATTGCGCACTGACATTCGAGCAGCTGCGGCAAACCATAAACTCCCTCCCCATGGAGGCACCCAAGCCAGTATCCTGGGACAGAATCCGGAAAGCTGCCGAAGCTCCCAGGAATGCATCTACAGTCAATGAATTGAGAGAAGACATATGGCCCTATGCTTCGAGGAATCCTCCTCTGACTATGGCTCAGCTCGGGCGACACATTCGTAAGGGACCAAACCTGATGTCAGCGTCCTGACCCGATCGGGTCAAATCCATGCATTACCATCTAAGGCCACCAAAAAGCCAACGGAGCCAGAACCGCAACCCGGCCTGCCCGAAGACACAAGTTCCATGAAAGAGGACCCGATCCTCACTCAGCTCAAGCAGACCCAGGCAAACATTTCCCTTTGGTCCCTGCTCACATCTTCATATCCTCACAAGCTCAAGCTAGAGGAAAGTCTGGCCTGCACCATGGTCCCCGTGGACGCAACCCCAGACGAAGTAATTCAGATGATCGGCAACATCCACTACGACAACATTATCACCTTCACAGATTTGGACCTGTCAAAATTTGGGGTTGATCACAATGAGCCGCTCTACATCACAGTCCAGTTGGACGAGCGTCGCATTCCCCGTATGTTGGTAGATGGAGGTTCCGGAATGAATGTCTTGCCCGCCAAGATGATGGACCTGCTTGACATCAAGCCCACAGATCTAAAGCCTTCAGTCCACACTGTCAAGGCCTATGACTCCACTTCCCGTACAATTCTCGGGGTTGCTACTCTTAACATCTGGTTCGGCAAGCGGATGATCCCCACCGAATTCCAAGTGTTGGACATTCCTATCACTTTCACAGCCATCCTGGGGGGACCCTGGCTGCATCAGATAAATGGCATGTCATCCACCCTTCACCAGTGTATCAAGTTCATGCAAGGCAACGAGCTAACCACAGTCTACGGCGACAGCGTCACCACCGAGGGGACCAGCACCAACAGCATTCCAGTGTTAGAGATCAAGCATGATGGCGACATGGAATTAACTGGATTCACCTTGGAAACCTCCAAGATCCAAATATGCAATGTGGACCTTCCACTGTTTCAAGACAAAATCCCTCCCGCCATGAAGATGATGAAACTCATGAACTTCATCCCGGAACTGGGGCTCGACAAAAGGTTACAAGGCCAACACCAAGTCATCGAAGTCGGACCACACGACAGTCCAGGGGCTCGGTTATGTGCCAACACCAGCTGATATCAGAGAAAATAAAGGCTTGCCCGCACCAAGGCAGCAGCCCGTAAAAGGGGAACCTCCAACGGCGCACCCAACCTCCGGCCTTACAGTTTCAACCTCGCTCATTACTTCACCAAGGGAACCGACAGCAGAACTGAGGGAACCTAAAAGGGAACCGACAGCAGAACTGAGGGGACCGACAGCGGAACCGACAGCAGAACTGAGGGGACCGACAGCGGAATCGACAGCAGAACTGAGGGGACCGAAAGTGGAACTGATGAAGATGAGAAAGAAGCAGGGAAAGTCAGCACAGAGACTACAGAAATGATGGAAAAGCTAGCACGGGACCTCAAGCGTTTCAGAGGACTCAAGGCTAATACGATAAGGGGAGCGTTCCTCGACATCACGGCTCTACCTGGACCAATTGCCACCACAGTTCAGCATGAGTACACATTCAAAGGAATCCCAGACATAGAAGAGCAGCTCGAGACACTCTTCATGGGAAACAAACCGTTCGGGTCAGCTACCGAGGCCACATTCGAGATAGTAACTCCAAAGCAGAAGGAACCAGAATTCATAGAAGACGCTCTCAGTGGACCCACTCTACAGAGTCTTTTTGAAGAAGTCATGGAGGTGCCAAACCTGATTGACCTGGGCTTCAAAAATAGCATGATCGCCATGATTGGGACAGCAGAAGCCAAGCCTCTCGACCCCCGAACCCTCATCAACCATCCATCAATGCCACTGAAGAACTGGGTAACTTTCATCGGACCAAGGGCAAGCCAGACAGAAATGGAAGACAAGCTGGGCATGCACCCACATCTCCCTAAAACCGGTCTCAAACCCTCTGAGTCAGTCCTTATCAAAGTCCAGTCCTCTGAGTCATCCAATGACCTTACGCCGGAAGACTATGATAATGTAGCCAACAATGTATTTCCGTTCGCATTTAATGAAAAGTCTGACCTTTCGGAGTATCCCCTCATTGCCACTTTAACAACTGATAAGTTAACAAACAACTTAAAAGACGTTAATAATGACTCACTTGATAAAGAAGCAGACACATTAAATGAACAATACATTAAAGAAGTTCTCAAGCGTGTAGTAGACCAAGAGGACAATCGAACCCAAGCTGCCGAAGAGGTTATGACTAAAGTGAACCTGGGGTCAGTGCAAGAGCCTAAAGAGACACAAGTGGGCAGTTTCTTTGCCGATGCAGAAAAAGAAGCCCTGATAAACCTCCTCAAAGAGTATGTTGACGTGTTCGCCTGGTCATACCAGGACATGCCAGGACTCGATCCCTCAATCGTGGAGCACAGAATTCCCCTGGATCCAGAATCCAAGCCTATCAAACAGAAATTACACAAGATCAAGCCAGCGTAGTCCTTGCAAGTGAAAGGAGAAATTGAGAAAATGCTCCGCGTCGATTTCATCAGAGTAATTGAGTACCCGACCTGGCTCTCCAATATCGTGACGGTCACCAAGGCCAATGGAAAGGTCAGATGCTGTGTAGATTTCGGGGATCTCAACAAGGCCAGCCCTAAAGATGATTTCCCACTGCCCAACATCGACATGCTAGTCGACAACACGGCAAATTTCGAAGTAAAGTCCTTCGTGGATGGGTTTGTCGGATACAATCAGATCAAAATGTCCGAGGAAGATCAACCAAGACTGCTTTCACCACTCTATGGGGGACATACTGCTACACGGTCATGCCGTTCGGTTTAAAGAACGCTGGGGATACTTACCAGCGGGCTGCAACAGCCCTCTTCCATGACATGATTCATAAAGAAATCAAAGTGTATGTCGACGACATGATCATCCACTCCAGAGGATCAGACATGCATCACATGACAGATCTGAGAAAGTTCTTCAACAGACCCAGAAAGCAATCCATGAGATTGAACCCTGCGAAGTGAACCTTCGGCGTCAAGCGAAGCAAAGTATTGGGATACATGGTTACAAAAAGAGGTATCGAAGCCGATCCCAAGAAAATCAAGGCCATCATCGACATGAAGCCACCACAGACACTGACAGAAGTGAAAAGTTTTATGGGAAGACTTCAGTACATCAGTCGCTTCATCAACCAGTTGACATCTCTTTGCGAGCCAATGTTCAAGCTGATAAAGAAGAATGCCGACATCAAATGGGAATCCGAGTGCCAGCCAGCCTTCGAGAAAATCAAGACATACTTGGTGAATCCCCCAATCCTGTGCCCGCCACATGAAGACAAGCCACTCCTCCTGTACCTGACAGTAACAGACACATCAATCGGAGCAATGTTAGCACAAGAACAGAAAGATTCCAAAGTTGAGCATGCAATCTACTTCGTAAGCTGAAAGCTTTAGGGAAGTGAACTCAACTACTCAGCATTAGAGAAAACTAGTACCGCCTTGGTATGGGTAGTCGGGAAACTAAAACACTACATGCAGTCACACTTAGTGCTCCTGGTCTCCAAGATGGACCCCGTCCGATACCTCTTTGACAAGCCGTCCCTGTCAATGAGACTAGCCAAGTGGTCATTCTTCCTGGCTGAGTTCGACATCAAGTACATGGTCAGAAAATCAACAAAGGGCAAAGTAATGGCAGATCAGCTGGCAGACTTCCCAAGCAGTGAACCCAAGGGTCCTGATCCGCAGTTTCCGGATGAGGGAATCTTTTCACTTGACAGCGCAAACCACTGGAAACTCTTCTTCGATGGGGCAGCCAACAAGAAGGGAAATGGTATTGGAATGCTCCTTGTCATTCCCAAGGACGAGCACACTCCCATAGCCATCAAACTGAATTTTGAAACAACCAACAATGCAGCAGAGTATGAAGCTTGCGCAGCCGGTCTAGAAGCCGCTCTCGAGCGCAACATCTCAGAACTGGAAGTGTACGGAGACTCAGAATTGATCATCAATCAAGTGTCCAACAAATGGAAGACGATAGATTATGGCCTCCAGAAGTACCACACGTACATGGAGGAGCTCATTGCTCAGTTCAAGGACATCTATTTACATTATTTGCCAAGAGACAGGAACTGCTGCGCAGATGCCCTGGCTACCTTAGCATCTCTTGTCGAAATTCCCGAAGGGAAATCAGTAAAACCCCTCAAAATAGGCAGACGGGAAACACCCGCTTACTGCTGTGAGATCGAAGTTAAAAATGAATCGATCGATGAACCCTGGTACAATCAAATCTACCAGTACCTCCAAAATGGAGAAGCTTCCTTCACAAATGAAGATGGAAAATACAAAGAAGGGATCAAAGCCAAAAACATGATGGCACTAAAATGCTTGGCATCCCATTTCGTCATTCTGGGGGGTATGTTGTACAAGAAGCGCCACCAAGGGCCACTCCTTCGGTGTGTAAATAAAGAAAAAGCCAGCGAGCTAATGAACGAAGTTCACAACGGAACCTGCGGTCCGCACATGAACGCCAGAGCATTGACACAGATCATCCTCCGTATGGGATACTATTGGGTATCAATGGAAACAGACTGCATCCAGCTCGTCAGAAGCTGCGACAAATGTCAACGGTTCTCCAACCTCAATCACATCCCTCCTCATGAACTCTATTGCATGACTACACTATGGCCTTTCGCCACATGGGGTATCGACGTCATCGGCAAAATCACTCCGCCAGGGAGAAATGGTCACGAGTTCATATTAGTCGCAGTCGACTACTTCACCAAATGGGTAGAAGCCAAATCATACAAGGTACTGAATTCTAAGAAGGTGGCCGAGTTCATCAAAGAGAACATCATGTGCCGATACGGAGTGCCCAACGAGATCATATCCGACAATGGGACCCACTTCGAAGGAGATTGTGACCAACTGCGACCGAATTCAGAGTTATGCGCCACAAGTCTTCTCCCTACAGACCACAGACTAATGGAGCAGTAGAGGCAGCAAACAAGACTCTGGCTATGATAATCAGAAAGATGACCGTCAGAGGTCGGGATTGGCCCAAGAAGCTACATCTAGCGCTCTGGGGATACAGAACATCAGTCAGAACCGCCACAGGGGAGATTCCTTTCGCACTTACATACGAAATGGAAGCAATGTTACTAGTAGAATTGGAAATCCCATCCCTCCGAGTCCTCTTGGAAAATGGGATCAATGAAGTCGAATGGCTACAGAGCCATCACGACGAACTTGCTCTGCTCGACGAGCGCAGATTGAAAGCCATGGAGCACACTCGTGCCTACCAAAGCAGAATGGCTCGAGCATTTGATAAGAAAGTCAAGGTCCGATACATCAGAGAAGGCGACTTGGTGCTAAAGGAAAAGCCTCCTACGCAGACCAATCCCCTCAGAAAGTGGGAGCCTACCTGGATAGGCCCGTTCGTGGTATAAAGAATCTTCTCCGGAGGAGCCATGAAGTTAGCAAATTTAGACGGAAACCCTTTCGTTAACCCCGTAAACGGAAGCAAGCTCTGAAAATAATTTGTTTGAGGAAGAGCACGAGTCAACTCTCCTTCCCCATACACCACCCCTCAGTAAAATTAAAGTGCTAAAAGAGTAATACCCAACTGGATACATTCCCGATAATGATCCAGGTAAAAAATAAGGTCGCACTTCTTTTGTCTTTGTTTTTCTCAAATAACACCTAAACTACGGTGACCTGAGCCCCTTAGTCCAATTGTAAAAGGGGAACGTAGGTAGCCATCATTGGTTCGGTCTCAAAAAAAAATAAGCATCAATTGCTTGTGTTTCAAAAAACTCTTTTCAATTAACCTACAAATTCATAACGGTTAAAACAATCTTTTATGTGTTCAAGCACGGTCAACTCTTGACTCGCTACAGGCTAGCAAAACTACAATAAAACATTAATCAATTAATGTGTTAGCAATGACAGTGGGTGGATACTCCGGACAGCAAGGTCAACCTAGTCTCCCGTACTTGGTCCTTCATCCTTCTTCCCCTTCCCTTTTCCGCAACGAGTATTCTTCACCTTCACAGGGAATATTCCCGTAGTCCTTCTACCTGGCTCAGGGACCCTTCCCGACGCCTCCGTCAAACCGGCAGCTGCCAACGCAGCCCTTTCCCTAGCTCTATCTTGAGCTGCCTCTCTTTGAGCCATCATGACCGTGCTTTGATCGGCCTCCCGACTAGCATTGGCCTCATAGTCAGCCATGTCGTCCCCGGTATGATTCTGAGGGTTAGCCCCCGCTTCGGCCCTCCTCAATGTCGAGCCGTCAGGGTAATCAAGACCCAACAACTCACTCCTTCTCCACAAGATGGCCATCTGTGTCTCCCCCATACACTCTTCATACTAGTTCAGATACTGCGTACACAGAACAATGCCCCCTCTCCGGTGAAAGAGAACCCTGGCAGGAAAGAACGAGTATTGCCACAACCGCGTGAGAAGCAATAGCGTCGAAGAATCTTCTATCGGAAGAGATCCCACCTCGAAGGTAGCAGCATGACCCAAACCCGTCAGTGGCACCTCGGCTCCACTCACCGCGACCAAGGATGGAATGTAGAAAGCGATGCAGGACAACCCCGGTACTCTGACAACCAAAAGACCCTCCTGAGCGGTCCGACAAGTTTGTAGCTTCCAATGAGGAACCCACCATCGCAAGTGATGCGTGTGAAGTCTGGCCATCCAGAGCTCCAGTTTAGCCTGATTGCCTGAATGTGCGCTCGCCGAAAAATAAAAATAGGGAATCGCCATGCCGTTTTTAAGGAAACATTGAAAACCTTTTTGAAAGAGAAAATGGGTGCGGGGGTCAGGTTACATGTTGGAAAATACGTATGAAATACATACGTATATCACTGGTGTATTTGAGTAATCTTTATACAGCGGTAGGTGTGACCGCCGTAAATAAGAGACGAGTCGTCCGCTGTGTCACGAGTCGTCCCAATTGCACCCCCACCAGGTTCCCTCGTCCCCCCTTTGGGGACGAGTCGTCCATGCCCATTTTATACGGTGGATGTGGTCACCGCCGTAAATGACTTGTTAGAGACGAGTCGTCCACCAAGGCATGAGTCGTCCCATTTGCACCCCTTCCAGGTTCCCTCGTCCCCCCTTTGGGCACGAGTCGTCCATGCCTTTATTTACGGCGGATGAAGGGTTCCGCCGTAAATAAGCCTATTTTTTTTTCCTTCCAGCCCTGTATAATTCACTTTCCCCAAAAATACATTCGCAAAAACCAAATTCAACCTGTACACACACAAATGCAACCTGTATATAACCAAAAATACACCCGCAATCAATGTTTACAATCCACATAATAACCATTAACACAAAATCAATGTTGAATGTATCCAAACATAATAACCAAACATAATAACCATTATACAAAAAAGTTAGTTGTTGAATGTATCCAAAACTCAATCAATGTCTAAAATCCACAACTTTGAGAAACATATCACCACCTATTCATTACCGTCTTTTCCTCGTTGTTCCATAAAACAACGTTTCAAATCATCAATTTGTTGTTGAAACTGTTGGCGTTGCTCCTCATTTTGTTGGCGTTGCTCCTGAAGTTGCCTTTCAAAATCTGCTCTGACGGATGACACCGCCTCCAATACAGCTGTCTGAGAAGTTGAGGATTTACCAAACACCTTAGTTTTGTTAACACCGCCTCCCATACATCGCACTCTCCCGTGGTCATCAGTGCCCATCAAATCTGTAAAAATCTTTTCTCGCGCCCTGGGACAGTTTTGTTGCTCCTCTGGCAACTCTTCAATTGCATCATTAAACGTAGTCTGTAACAAAAACATGTTCAATATAAATGTTTTAACTTTAATTAATATTATGAAAATGAAGTTAGAAATGAAAAAAGTATTCTATAGAAGAACAAAACTGAAACAGAAAAGGTTGAAACTTTAACTTACAATCATACGAGAGGTTTCTTGATCTGCAGCCGTTTTGCCCGTGCGCGTAGCTATGAACAAGCTTACGCGATCAGTTGGTAGTCCCTCGTCATCTCTCTACAATTTATAATAGAATCATTTGATAAAAAAATATATTTATATACGATACAAAAAGAAACATTAATTGACAACTGAGAACTAAATTGAACGATGACAAACCTCTTTTATGACTTTGGGATGGGACTTTTTTCCGATCCGGTTCAGACACGCTTGCTTTCCTCGATTCGCTTTATTTGTTTCTGATAATTCCTGGAAAAAAGAAGAAGATAATATTAGTATTAATTTGACTACTTATATAAGACATTCACGATAATAGATTGAGATTAATTTGAAATATACCCGAGCCTTGTCTGTACCCCACATCGCAACAAGTTTAGCCTATTGACCCGCAACGCACCCATGGGGTCGGTGAGCCAATGCGTCCCGGTCGGATTCATACATCTTATAAATTTGTTTCAACTGACATTTCCATATTACAAAGTCATAACTGAGTAATACTTATTATATGCTTGTCTCACCTGGTATTTCCAGTCACGCCACACTTTATTGAGAGCAATATTCATAACTGGGTAATACTCCAGAGGCGCATTTGTATTATCCTATATACATAATTCAACAAAGAAAAAAAAACAATTGTTAGAGAATCATAAGACTTTTGACTACGTACTAGAGATTTATGTAAGAAATATGGATTACAACTTACCAGAACGTCATTCCATACATCATCTATGCACGCACGGTCCATCTGAGGCCACTCTTTAGTTAATGGGAAATGTTCTCCATTTCTAGCAAAATGTCCTAGCTGAGTAGCTAGTTTTGCCATTTCCCCACCAACTGGTTGACCATATTCATTCCATATTATATTCAATCTCTCTTTACCCCATTTTCTGGTTGCTTTTGCCAGCCCTCTTCCTTTATGGTTCGAGCCCTCACCTGTTATTAAATTTTTTCTTGGCGGCATATCTGTCATATGACAATTCAATTCTAGCACAAAAATTGGATAAACCAAGTAAAGGACCCAAAAAAACAGTCTTATAATATAGGTATAAGACCTATAAATTTATTATAGGTCTTATGTATCTTATATAAGACCATATATTGGTCTTATATATCTTATATAAGACCTATAAACAGCAACAACAACACTCAAAATGAAAAAATGATTGATGGATGCATATGGAAAGTTAAAATACACTCTACTTCGTCCCAAAAAAAAAAAAAAACAGCAACAGAAACAATAAACGACAAAAGGCTAAAAAATTACTCATTAGTATAGCAAAATTTAGATCACCTTAAAGTTATTGGGACAATACCCAAAAAATCTGTGTTGGCACCCACATTTCTCTCTCAACATAGATATTAAATTCACATATACAAAAATGACCCCAAATTGAGCAACAGTCTCAACCTGCATTTTTGGAAATATGTTATGATGAAGATGTGATATGTAGGTTCATCTAAGAGAATAAAACCCACTAAATTGCCTTTTATGATATTCATAAGTTCATATCAAAATGCACATTAGACCTGAAGCAAAATGGCATACATAACTCTTTGAAGAGATCAGATATTGTGCTGATGCAATCAAATGGAGAACAGTTGTTCAATATGTCAACAACTTTTCATCAAAATTTCAGGAAATCCACTAAGCATTATTTGTGCTGGTCCCAAGTGGTATTCTAGCTCCAATAATACTTCAATAATTGTAATAGATAGTCTACAATTTTTATATTGCATCTATTTAAACTACTAATTCAATCAACTGACAATCAGTCATGATCTACAAATCCCAATAAACTGCAGAAACTACACAAGAGAGGGTACCTAGTATAAGTACACACAAAAAATATGCACCTTATGCATAAATAACTCAAATATTTGAGATGGTTACTTCTTTATCTGGTCATTCTTTTTGGCTTTAACACAATACTGTATACATAGCACAGGAAGAAGGTTTGTGATATGTGCCACAAGAAAATGTGTAACCTGTTGCCAGATAAAATCTGCACATAATGCACTTAATAATAACATTCAACACCAAAACAATGACTCAATAATAACATTCAACACCCAATTTCATCTCAACATCTTGCTCTCACATATGGAAAATACAAATTTACCATACTTTTCTAATCAATTGCAAACATAATGCACTTAAGCTCAATCAAATACAATAACATTTCCAACGAATCAACAAAAAATTGAAAAAAAAAAACAAATACCATAAACCATGGAAAATCAACATTGAAAGGTTGTGGACACATTTGTTATATGTCACATTTAACAAAAAACATACAACACACTTCACAAAAAACATTCAACTCTTCAGTTTTATTGAAAAGTAACTTAGCAATCTATGAATGATGACTGATAACGGGTTAATTAAAGCAATTTTAGTTATTACTACACTTTAACATGGCATTCACATCACAAATACAACAACAACAAGAAGGAACATGCTTTGTGGGTACCAAATCGGTGGGGAAGCGGGGCAGGGGGAACAACAACAACAACAACAACAACAACAACAACAAGGAACAACAACAACAACACTATAAGGCAAGCCTTGCTTGATACAGAAAAAGTATAAAATAGTACAGGGGGGGCTGGGGCTCCCGCGGGTACCAAATCGGTGGGGAAGCGGGGCGGGGACATCCCAAAGTAAAAATTGGATATTCATTTAATATATTCAAATTTCTACAGGCATCAAAGGAGTACCTAGAGAAGCAGATGACAGAGGTGGAAAGTAAGAGAGCTGCTGCAACAAGATCCTGTAGGAAATAAGAGTTTGATCAAAAGAAGCAGAACAAATACATATTACAATTAACAATATTAATATTCAATTCAACCATACAAAATAACAAGTTTGATTGAAATATGAAACATAAGTAATAACATTGTCTTAGTAATAGTAAGCAAATAAGATCTAAACAAATACATATTACAATTAACAATATTAATATTCAACCATACAAAATAACAAGTTTGATTGAAACATGAAACATAAATAATAACATCACTGATGAGAGCCGGAGGTTTGTCCCTGATAGTAGGTCTGACGAGAAGAACGCCTCTGTGCACGAGCAGCGGCTATCGAATGCATCATAGTCAAATAATCCTCTGAAACTGGCTCGTAACTCCGGGGCTCTGTCTGCATCGCCCAAGCCTCCAGCTGCGTATACCGGGCTCCCAAAATGACAGTTTCATCTTCCAACCCCTCAAAATGATCCTGCACCTCCCCCAATCTAGCATTCTCTAAAGTCTGTCGACTCTGTTCCCGAGCGATAACCTCCCCCCATCTAGCATCCTACAAAGCATGTCGGCTCTGCTCCCGAGCGATCCTTGATCGCTCCTGCTCCTCCAAAAATGCCCTCATGGTATCCCATTGATCAAAATAACCCTGCTGGCTCTAGTTTTGCTCTCCTTCCTGACCACCCTGTCTCTCCTGATCCTCCTCTTCCTGCTCCTCATCATCCTCCTCATCAACGGGATCCATTTGATCATCAACACTGGGCATACGCCAATGCCTGGCCTATTCACCACTCAAAAACGTGGACCCTACCCTGCAACGGACCGTCCTCCTGGGAGTACCATATTCAAACAATAAAGACCTGTTGTCTGTCGCCCTCGGGTCCCTCAAAAACTTGTCATACTGCACTAGCCAGTCTCCAGAATAAAAACACCGGCCAAGTACTGTGAGATATAGTCATTGTTCTGAAAGGATTAAATTCGTCAGATGCTAATCCCAATCTAACATTCCGAATTTCACTTGAAAATAATGGATAACGTTCATCGAATCCCTTCCACGCACGAGAGTCTGTAGGATGCCTCAGCACACCATCGTCTATTCTTTTCTCGGCATGCTATCTCATGAGTGTCGCGGTCTTAGATGACCAATACAACCTTTGCAACCTTGGATTTAAGGGAAAATACCATACTTTCTTCATCGCTACCTGCTTGGGAAGTTTATTCTTGCCACTTGTTTCCACACCTTCACCGCTACCCCCTTCTTCTTGTTGCTTATATCTAGAGGCTCCACAAATTTCACATTTAGTAAGTTTTTCAGTTTCATTTCGAAACAACATACAATGATTAATGCACGTGTCCCATGTTTTATAACTGAAACCCAAATCTGCAGTCATCTTGTACGCCTCACGATAGGAACTTGGCACTTTCGCTGACTGAGGCAATGCCCTAATGAATTTTTTTAATAAAGAAGTAAATCCCTTATCGGCCACTCGATAATTAGCCTTCCAGTGCATAAGTTCTACAATAAATGAGAGTACTGTAAACTTATCACACCCTTCCCACAAGGCTTGATCAACATCTCTCAAAAGTCTAAGAAACTTTGCGGTGGCTGCATCTGATTGTACGATTTCTTCAATTCCTGGCTGGTAACTATCCGGCATACCCATCCCTTCATGTACCATTCGCCTCATACAATCTTGCACGCCCAATTCAATTTCAATGCCATCTTCAGTTGTCCTATCATTATTATCATTCTTATACGTTGAAATGTACTCTCCTCGTGCCTAATCCAATTCTTGTAATCTTTTTGAAATCCCACTTCAATACAATGTGATTTCATGGTTGCACGGTCTTTTTGGTAACGATTTGCGCATTTTTTACAAGGACAATATATTTCTTTAACACCAACAGACTTTTTTGAGAATGTAAAATCGAGAAAGTTGTCAACCCCAGACATATACTCATTTGAAATTCGATTACCCAAATCAATCCAACTTTTGTCCATATATGACTTGACTTGATATTTTTAACGTTAAAATACAACCTATATATAAGACCGAGAGACACAAATTTTAGAATAAAAATAAACTCATAAACAAACATAGTCTAAATATGTACAACTTTTGGCTCGATATAGATAATATACATTGTTGAAGCCTAGCCTATTAGTTGAGCTTGGGCCCATGATATAGTATAACCCCATGAAAACATTCATTCGTTCTCTCTCACAAGCCCCCCCCCCCTAATTGAGAAGCTAATTTAAGGAACTAGGTTGATGTGCAAAACAACATCTAGATTTGTAAAAAGATTATGTGCTTTATCAAGTTAGGGCATGTGCGTGGACAAACTAAACATGAAAAGAGCTATACCGTTAACTGTCCCCTAAACAGAGCAATGATAATATTATTTAGATTTACATTACAAAATACTATAAACCAAAACAATGTAACAAAGTTTAGTATAGTCAAGATTATTTGTGGCTTGCTCAAAAAAATGTAGTTCCTCCGTCCTAGATCGTAAGTGTCCGATACAAAGGTTTGAAGAAGGTATTTGGCGTTTCCTTTAACATCCTCAAATTAATCTCAAGTAGATCAAATCGATGGAAGTGGTTTCATTTTCTATCTCAAAACCAAAAAGGGTACTGAATACAATTTGTTTAGAAACACTTTTTGGAAAGGGAAAGAGGATTCTCTTTTGCAATGTCTCTGATCGGAATTGACATGTCTCTGATCGGAATTGACACACTTGCTTGGGAACTGTGGAATCAGCATTCAACTTTTTGAGACTTTCAGTTCATCCACGATCGCCATGTGCATTAGCTTGTACACATTCAATATGATTACACGAGCTTAATCACATTTCTAGAATTTATCCATTACCAACACTCACTCTCAACTACCAAATCTGCCAAATAATTTAGAACTGCTCATTCTTAAGGAAGTAAACCTACTCTAACAGCATTCCAAATGAGCCAGTTCAAACATAAGCAGGGAAGCATATTAACAGGAGCCATAAAGTTATTAAATTAGAGCACTATAATACAACAAGAACTTTGAAACACAATAGCTTCAATCATAGCTTATTAACTGACATGAACTAGATAAGACTTTCATGATTATATAAGTGTGCACGAAATTTAAAGAATGAAATCAAGAATAACACTGAACAGTTGCTTCAGTTCAAACAGAGACTGAAGCAATACCAACAACAACAACAGCAACATCAACAACAACTCACAACACCAAGAACAAAAAAAACCCAGAAATTAAAAGTAAATTAGAAAAGGGGAAAGAAATGTATACCTGATTGTTGTTGATCGAAGAAATCAACGCTCAATTTCCCTGGCTGGAGGAGAGAGAGAGAGAGAGACTGAGATACACTATAGAGGAAAGAAAGAGAGACTGAGATACAGAGATCGAAGAAATCAACGCTCAACAACACCACACCAAGAACAACAAAAACCAAAAATTAAAAGTAAATACGCTATACCTACCTGCTGATTTGGTCACCGGCGTCGGGAATTCGTGCCCTAGCTGACTGAGGAGAGAAAGAGAGACTGCTGCTGAAATTACCCGGGATCCGGCTCCTAGAGCGCGGGAGGCCCGTGCATCTCGCATTCGTGTGTCGCTGTTTGGGAATGTTCGCCCGGATCCGAGAGGCAGTGCGTTCGCACCCCGGCATCTGGCTTTATTCCGCTTTAGCGTTGCGTGTTGGAGGTGTCTCGCTGTGTTTTGCTTTGTAGAGTCGCCACGCCGTTTTTATTATTAAGCCCAAAACATTGAAAAAGGGCATCAGTTTAAAAATAATGATAAACTGTTTTTGTGTGATGAGATTTTGAGTTCGGAGGTTAGATGACTCCTCGGGAAGAGAATATTAGAATCTTAGAGCTCACCCGAGTCGCCTCGTAAAAATGAGTCTTTCGGATACCCCTAATATTCTTTAAATGTTGTGTGTGTGTGTGTGCTTTTAAAAATGCATGCTGTGTCGGATGTCTACATTGTACACTGCGTATTGAAATGTATTGAAATAGTAATGGAAGGAAGCCTTACCAATATTGGTTCGTGTCTGTCTTCCGCTGGGGAATAGTGTTTGAGGATGGAATAGTGTTCCGGCACGGACCGGGATTGCTTCGAGAGGGGCCGGTTGTCTGCGGACAGAGTTTCGGCGTGAGTTGAGATTGTAGGCTGCGTTAGGGCAGAGTTTCGGTGTGCGTTGGGATGGCAGGAGTCACTCGGGCAGAGTTTCGGCGTGGTTTGGGATCGCCGGTTTGACACGGAAAGAGCCGGGACGCCTTGGAAAGACCAGGCAAGGCCTCGGAGTACCACGAGGGGCCTCAGAGTACCTCGAGAGTGCCTCGGGGCAGCGTGGGAGCGTCGCGGGAGCGCTCGGGGAGGCTTCGGAGCACCACAAGGGGGCTCGGAAGGCCTCGGAAGGATCCGAAAGGGGCCGAGATTGCCCCGAAGGGTCTTAGAGGGGAGCCTGAAGGCTGGGGGGAGAGGAGAGAAGAGGGAGGTGTGAAAAATGAGGGAGGGGAGCCCTCTATTTATAGTAGGAGAAAACTGTAAAGAGGTCCGTACGGACCTCCCATGTTATCCAGATTTTTGGTTTTCCTCGATTTGAGGGAATATGTGATGATGGTGAATATTCTGGAATTATGATGTCCCCTGTGCAAAGAGGTCCGTACGGACCACCTCAGCATGCAAAGAGGTCCGTACGGACCAACCATGCATGAGGGTAATCATTTTCTTCGGGATTTGAGGGAATATTGTGGACTTTAAGGGGATTCAGTAATTATTAAAACAAAGAGGTCCGTACGGACCACTTATGCTTTTCCAATTTCTTGAAAATTCCTAAAAGGTCCTTTTGTCCCTTTTTATCCCAGAAAGGCTCATCCCTTGGTTTCGTTGAGGGTTTTTTGAGGGTTTTGAGTGCTATAGGTCTTCGAGACTGTGTTTGTGAGTCTGCGGTGTTTCCCATGTGCTTAGAAGAGGGTGATCCAGATTGGGGTACTTACAGAAGCCCCTCAACGACGTCACTTACGGAGGAAGTGGGGTCGTTGATAAGATAAGGGTCCTAATCTGGATTGCGTGCTGGGAGAGGAAGTGACCGTGGAGGTCGGGGTAAGGACGTGGCAGTGTCCTGTTGTGTGACCGTTTAGGTCAGTTGGCTGGACCCTGTGATAGGATTCCTACGTATCCCTGGCGGGAATTAAGCCTTATCGTAGTTCGTGTGTGGGGTGAGTGTGGTAGTGCACGAGAACAGGAGATGTCCTCTGACTAAAACTCTATGGGTGGACGTGGTGGTGTCCTGGGCGACCGTATAGGTCGATGGCTGGACCCTGTGATAGGATTCCTATGTATCCCTGGCGGGAATCAAGCCTGGCCATAGTTCAGAGGTCGTGAAATTGTGGGCGTGATGGTGCCCTGAAGTAGCGTGTGACCGCCAAGGTCAGTGGTAAGGACGGGGTAGTGTCCTAAGATGTGGTGACCGATGAGGTCAATTGTGAGGACGTGGTGGTGTCCTGGGATGGAAACTTTACGATTTTCCTAATCGGGTGGTTTAAGGCCTTCCGGGCCAGAGATAGTGATGTGGGAGGTTTATATGGTCTTTCGGACCGAGTGGTTTAAAGCCTTCTGGGCTGAAGATAGTGATGTGGGAGGTTTATATGGTCTTCCGGACCGAGTGGTTTAAAGCCTTTCGGGCTGAAGATAGTGATGTGGGAGGTTTATACGGTCTTCCGGACCGAGTGGTTTAAAGCCTTCCGGGCTGAAGATAGTATGAGGACTTGAATCGTCTTCTGGTTGCAGTTTGCCATGCGTGAGGACTTTAAATCGTCTTTTGGCTGCAGTTGTGCCATGCGTGAGGATTGAATCATCTTCTGGCTGCAGTTGTGCCATGTGTGAGGACTTTGAATCGTCTTCTGGCTGTAGTTGTGCCATGCGTGAGGACTTAAGTCGTCTTCTGGCTGCGGTTGTGTCATGTATGAAGACTTAAGTCGTCTTCTGACTGCGGTTGTGTCATGTATGAAGACTTGAGTCGTCTTCTGACTGTGGTTGTGTCATGTATGAATACTTGAGTCGTCTTCTGACTGTGGTTGTGCCATGCGTGAGGACTTGAATCATCTTCTGGCTGTGGTTGTGGAGGCATGGCTGCCTTGAGATTTGATTGCGAGAGGTGAAGATGCCTCGTGCTTTATCTGCTGGGGAGAAAATTGGACTTACGATGGCCGCCGGTGTTCGTCTGTTGGGGATCATTGTGGCCTTGTAGGGGCCTTTTCATGCTGAGATGGTGACGTTGGGCTTACTTTGATGGCCGGTACTTGCATTGTCGTTGAGTGTCTTGGAGGCGTTTTGTGCCTTGAGATTTGTGCTGGGGGATATGTGGTCTTGTACGACTTCCTTGTGACTTGTTGGGGAAGGAGCTCGGGCTTACTTTGATGGCCGGTTGTTGGATTGCCGTTGAGTAGGCGAAGTCCGGGCTTACATTGATGGCCGGTGGTTGCTTCACCGTTTGTCGTTTTGGAGGCGTTTCGTGCCTTGAGATAAGTGCTGGGAGGTGCTGGCTCCTTTTGCGCTTGTTTTACCGTTTAGTGGGCGAGGTCCGGGCTTACGATGACGGCCGGTTGTTGAATTGCCGTTGAGTAGGCGAAGTCCGGGCTTACATTGACGGCCGGTGGTTGAATTGCCGTTGAGTAGGCGAAGTCCGGGCTTACATTGACGACCGGTTGTTGAATTGCCGTTGAGTAGGCAAAGTCTGGGCTTACATTGACGGCCGATTGTTGGATTACCGTTGAGTAGGCGAAGTTCGGGCTTACACTGACGGCCGGTTGTTGAATTGCCATTGAGTAGGCGAAGTTCGGGCTTACACTGACGGCCGGTTGTTGAATTGCCGTTGAGTAGGTGAAGTCTGGGCTTACATTGACGGCCGGTGGTTGGATTGCCATTGAGTAGGCGAAGTCCGGGCTTACACTGACGGCCGGTGGTTGGATTGCCGTTGAGTAGGCGAAGTCCGGGCTTACATTGACGGCCGGTTGTTGAATTGCCATTGAGTAGGCGAAGTCCGGGCTTACATTGACGGCCGGTGGTTGGATTGCCGTTGAGTAGGCGAAGTCCGGGCTTACACCGACGGCCGGTGGTTGGATTGTCGTTGAGTAGGCGAAGTCCGGGCTTACATTGACGGCCGGTTGTTGAATTGCCGTTGAGTAGGCGATGTCCGGGTTTACATTGACAGCCGGTGGTTGGATTGCCGTTTGAGTAGGTGAAGTCCGGGCTTACACTGACGGCCGGTTGTTGAATTGCCGTTGAGTAGTCGAAGTCCGGGCTTACATTGACGGCCGGTTGTTGAATTGCCGTTGAGTAGGCGAAGTCCGGGCTTTCATTGACGGCCGGTGGTTGGATTGCCGTTGAGTAGGGGAAGTCCGGGCTTACACTGACGGCCGGTTGTTGAATTGCCGTTGAGTAGGCGAAGTCCGGGCTTACAATGACGGCCGGTTGTTGAATTGCCGTTGAGTAGGCAAAGTCCGGGCTTACATTGACGGCCGGTGGTTGGATTGTCGTTGAGTAGGCGAAGTCCGGGCTTACACTGACGGCCGGTTGTTGAATTGCCGTTGAGTAGGCAAATTCTGGGCATACATTGACGCCCGGTGGTTGAATTGATGGGCTAAGGACCATATTGCTCTGAATTTGTTGAAATAGGCCTTAGGACAGCCAGGGGTAAAGATTATAAGGGCGGAAAAGTAATTTGGCCCCTCGTTGCAAGAAGGTCCGTACGGACCAACCTGGGATGTAAAGAGGTCCGTACGGACCAAGTTGATTTTTTTACAGTTCCCAGGTTTTGACTGGGATAAAAACTGAGGCATCCCCTTCATTTCCCATTCCCAGTTTCACGAACTAGCCGAGAGAGAGAGAGAGGAAAAAAACCTCCATTGTTAACCAAAATCCTAAATTTTTAGCTTGAATTGCTCGCAATGGCAGAAGGATCTCGGAGGGGTCGTCGACAACGCAGTCAAGAAGTGATCGAGCAACGGATGGAGCTCCAAAGAAATTGGATCTCCTTTGTTCCATCTTCGAAGAACCCGGATGTATTGTATCCAAATCCGGAGGTGCACAATCGTCGCTCTAGGAACGTCGGGGAGGTAAGAAATCCGTTCCGTTTCGATTCCCTGCTCGATTTTTTTGAATGCTAGAACTAGGTTTCAGTTTTTCGCATTTTGGGGTTTTTGTTATTTGCCATGCCTTTTGTGAAATTCTTGACGAATTGTTGAAAATTAGCATGTAAATATTTGTGAATATGTGTATTTTGTGCAGAAATGTGTAGATTAGCTTTTATTTGTGAAAATAAAGTGTCTCTCTATGAAAATGGATGTTTTGGTGTTTTGTACCTTATGCTATTCATGTATGTACAATGTGGGAAAAATTGTCATGTAGGGACAAATTTTGTAGAAGAAATGTGACATGTGCCGTGTTTCGTGACGGGTTTTGTCTGAAAGTATGTGCCGTGTAGGGACGGACTTTTCTTTTGAAAATGTGTCATGCAATGTGTGCCGTGTTTTTGGTGACGGACTTTGTGGGGAAAATATGTGCAATATGTGCCGTGTTTTGTGACGGGTCTTTTGAAAATGTGTCGTGTAGTGCTTGATCCCTTTGTTGAGAAAATTTGTACAAAGGCAGTGTGCCGTGTTTTGTGACGGACTGCATGGAAAAATTATGTATAATGCATGTCATGTTTTGAGTTGCATGTAAAAATTATGTGCAATATGTGCCGTGTTTCGTGACGGGATATATGTGCTTTGATTTTCTTTTGGTATTAAGTACTGTGACTGACGTACCTTTGCTGTGTTTACCTGCAGGATGAGGGGCTCTTGGCTGGGAAGGCCAAGAAGATGAAGACTCGGGGATCGCTCGAGGCTGTTGTTGAGTTGTGGCAGCGGATGCCGGATATTTCTGTGGATGGTAGGCCAAGCCCTAGGAGGCTGGTCTACGCTTCTGGCCTGGGCGTGTTCGTGGAGAACTTGGCCGGGGTTTCTGACACGAGGAAGAACAAGAGCGTCTTCCTTGGCTTTTCTGAGTATTGGTGGGATACCACCCACACCTTCCATCTGAGATGGGGAGAGGTGACAGTGACGCCCACGGACTTTGCTGCTATCACCGGGCTTTCCTTCAAAGGAGGGCCAGTGCGGTGACGAGATATGATTTCTGAGGACGTGCTGACGGAGCTGCTGGGCTTTGCGCCTGTTCCTCGCAGGGGTCTTGGCATGCTGTATAGTGATGTTGAGATGAGGATCACGGCCAGTATTGGGGCCTATGTCCGGGGTACCGGCCAGGTGGCGGTGAAGCAGCTGGCGCGCTCCTTCCTGTGGTTTGCGCTTTCCGAGACCTTGTTCTCGAACCACTCGACTACGGCTCCTTTTGCTCTGCTGGAGAGCTTGATTGATTTGGAGAGAGTTTGTGACATAGCTTGGGGCGAGGCGGGCTTGGCCGAGCTCTACTTCTCTTTGGACCGGTTTAGCCGGGGTGTAGCGCCCTTGGCTTGTTTTGACTTTGCTTTGGAGGTATGAGGTTATTGCTGTTTTTGATTTAGCAACTTGTCGTTTCTCCATTTTCTTTCGCACTGAGCCTTTTCTGTTTTTGTCACAGGTGTGGTTCTATGAGATTTTTCAGTGCTTCCCGTGGGATAGAGATCCTGGGGCTGTAGCAGCGTATCCCGCTATGTTAGGCTGGGCCCGCCCGGCGAGGAGGAGGAGGACCAGCAGGGGGAAGCTCACCATCGCCTATGCGGATGTGCAGGAGCATTTGGAGAGAGATAGCCCGGAGAGGTTTGTTTTGTATCCTTGGGCTCGATATGAGGATGATGATTTCGAGGGGGCTCCCCTGGTGACGGTGCAGCAGAAGATGCTGCGGGGCCTGACTTGTGATGTCATGTACCTGGGGGAGCGGGTCTTCTGGCAGCATGGCCCGGGTATGCTTCCCTTGGCTCCGAGGGACCCTCCTTTTGGGATGCTTGTTCCCAGGATATGGACGTGTTAGATTTTGAGAGGTATCTTGGCGGCGTGGGTGCCGAGGAGTTTGTGTTGTATAGAGAGGAGTATGGAGCTTTTGTAAGGAGGAAGTTGAGGACGCCACAGGTGTTGGCGAGGGAGAGGGAGGCTGGTCCGCAGGGTCCCCTGCAGGTTCCGGTGCTCCGGGCCGGACTTTACGTACGTTCGTGGGGATTCCTCGAGGAGGAGGGTGTCTCAGACTCCCCCGAGCAGGTTCCGCGCTGCCTACCGCGTGGATCCCGATAGACCGCGAGTGTGCTTACTCTTTTCCATCTTGGTATCTTTTCTGTATTTTTCTCTTTTTGTTGTTGAGTATGACTGTATTGCTGAGCGTTTCTTTTGCTGCTTGCTTGTGCAGGTCCCGGGGAGGGCTTTTGACATGCTGACCCGCCGCTATGTGGCGATGCGGTCTTTCGCGAAGAAGATGGCGTCGAAGATGTCTTGCCGGTCTTCGCGACGTGTGCCGGCGTACACGCCGATGCCTTCGAGGCATTCTGTAGATGTTCCTCCACCGAGAGCCGATCCGGAGCCACAGCAGAGGGACCTTCGCGGGGTGGCATAGCATGGATGCCGGACGTCTTCTGGAGCGCCGAGGCGCGGACCCTTTACCAGCTTCTTTCCTCGCCAGATGCACAGGTGAGGGTTCGTCGAGCCTTCTTTCTTCGATCCTTTCGTCGGATTTAATCCTTCGATTACTTTGAGTACCGGCCTGCGGAGGGGGCTCGGTACTGCACGATGACGAGGATGTGACGGGCGAGTTCACCGGGATGCCCGACTTTTCTCTTGAGGACCTTGGTGAGGAGGATGATGCTGAAGATTCGGATTAGGGTTCATTTGCTTTCCCTCTTTCCATATCTTCTTTTTTTTCTTTTAGCAACAGACATTAGATGTACCTGTAATAAAACACTCGTATTTGCATGGCAAACGCATTTTATTTTAAGATGTAATGTCGTTTTTGTGATTCCCGGGAATTGTCCTAGGAATTGTTGCTATTATTATTATTTTATTATTTTTTTTTTGTGCATGCCACGTGAGCTGAGAGTGCGTTTGTGGGTAGTGTATGTTTGCCGGAAATGGCTTTGGCCAGTGTTTGGGCAGTCTGGATCAAGGTCCTACTGAGAACAGTGGTTGTTGTACTGTTTGCTGAGAAAGTGGGGCCAAGATGCAATAAGGTCCGTACGGACAGACCTAGGTTGCAAAGAGGTCCGTACGGACCAACCTTGCTTTTGGGAAGGAAATAAATGCTTTCCAGTGTCTGGTCTTTCCCCATTTCCCCATTTGCAGCCATTTTCGAGCTTTCTTCCCCATTTTCTCTAGAAACCTCCATTTTTGCCATGGATTCTTCGTATGTTCCTAGAATTTTGCCGAGGCTTTCGCAGGAGAGGCAAGCACACTTCCTTGAGCAGCTGAAAACGTGGATGCGACGCCGTATGAGGCATCAGAGACGGGCTTTCGAGGTAAGGTTTCGTCTTTGCTCGATTTGGTCTTTTAAGGAGTTGGTTCCTGATTGGGAGTTATTGCGGGCTGCCGCGAAGTTCTGGGATGTTAGGAGGCATGTGTATTGTTTCTCCTACAATGAAATGGTGCCCACCTTTGAGGATTTTCAGGGTTTGATTGGAGGACCGGAGGTGGAGGCCATCTCGCTTCCTTTCGATTGGTGGTGCCGCGGTGAGCGTGAAGCTTGCAGCTTTCTTCGTACTTCGTTGGAAGAAGTGCAGGCATGATCCTTGATTCGGGTCATATTGACATTTCCGAGCCGCCCGGAGCGGTTCATGGTTGACGATGAGAGTGATGTCTCTTGGGACGCATTTGCCTTGTGCGTGATGGCGACGCTTTTCATGGTCGCCTCCTTGGCATTTGTGATGGCGCTTTGTTAGATGTGATTGGGCATTGCAGAAGCCGGGAGAGGATATTGTCCCGTTGGTGCCGGGGGAGACTCTTCATGGTATCGACCGTCCGGCGACCGGGGATCGTTTCATGAGAGGGGGAAGCCCCGCTTTGCTTCACCTTGTGGCCGCGAGAGAGACTTCAGGCCATGCCCGAGGCTCCGACGTCGTTTAGCCCGTGGTCATTTGCTCGCCGACCTCTTGTGTTGGATATGGATCACCCGCCCGGGAGAGATGGATGGCACGGCTTGGTACGCATCGATCCGTTGGTGGGTTCCTCACTCGGGGGCTTGAGACTAGGAGGGTCTTTCAGAAGGGTCCTATGTCGTCGAGTTCCAGTGTTTGTCTTGGTCCTCCTTCTATATTCCGTCGCTTGTTTCCTACAGCTTTGGGATGAAGCAGGAGCCTTTGTTGGGCCGGGATGACCTTGCTACTACGGAGATAGCTCCTCTTTGTATGGCGGGCTCCGTGTGCTTTCTTGTATTTTCCGAGGGTATGGAAGTATTCCGCTTTCCCTCCCGTGGTGCTCCTTAGACGTCGGGAGAGTGTCGTATTGACGACTCGCACGGCCCGGTATGAGCGGCGTGGTCAAGGGCCCCAAGTGGCTTTGGAGAGCGGTGCGTGTAACGATCTCCGGGGACCCGCTGCCGTAGTAGCTATTGCCTTAGGAGTGCCGAAGCCCGGTCCGACCCTCGGATGTTACGGGAGACACTTTATTTGACTACGAGACTAGAGTTGACCGACCGACGTGGAGAGGTCCTCTTTACGTACTCGCAGGAGGAGATCCGAGCCGAAGCACGGCGAATGAAGCCCCGAGAGCCGCCGGATTGTTTGACTCTACGGGGAGGACCCCGATCTCTGACCGAGAGACGCAGAGTTGGTTCGCGTGGAGCGAAAGAAGACTCGCCGGGACGAGGGAAGAAAGGGAAGAATGGCGAGGGAACAAGCGCAGATGGCACGGAATGACCTCCTAGGTATCCATTCATTGCATTGTAAACACATTATTTGTTAAATGTATTAAGCTGTCTTTTAGCATGTTGTGAACTTGAGAGTAGACCGTGCTTGAACTCATCAAGAAATGTTGTAACCGTTAGTGATTTGTGATTTACTTTTAAAGCTTTGTCGAGACGCAAGATCTCTTGTTTGCCTTTGTGTCTTTTGTGCACCTTTGTCGGCGTCCATCTTTGAACTTTCTCGTAGCATTTCAAGGGCCGAAGGCCTGGGCCATGACGGCAATCCCCTTTGCTTAGGCTTTGTGCTTGGCTGAGAGGTTGAATGATCCCCTGACAAGTCGTTTTGACGGTCATTTCCGTAGCTTCCTTGCCCTTTGTTGGCGTCGGGCTCTTGACCTCAATTTCGCAGCCTTCGCTTGAGCTTTTTTTATATATTTTTTTTTGTGAGCCCTTGCTCGAGCTCTCTATTTATTTTTTTTTTTTTTGAAGCGCGTGAGGGCGAAGACAAGCCCCCGGCTCGAAGTAGACACGGGTCGGCCGTTTGACGTTGAGTGACCTCCTGATGTCCTTTCGATGTTGCCGCCGTCGTTTGACTTGGTCAAGGTGACGTTGGGGCGTGCTCTTGAAAAGTGTGTAGCTTGATGGAGGTCTTGATTGACATTCAAACTTTTGACTTTTTGTGTATTTTTAGACCGGACCAATTAAGGTTGCCTACGTCTCCTGGACTAGAGTGGCCTGTGTCCTGGGCGTAGTTCGACACTACATGGAGTGCCAAGAGATGCACAGCTTGTTCTTCTTCGGTGCGAAGTATCTCGCGGAGTTTGCTTCCGTTGACCGGATTCATGAAGCGGATTGCCGTCTAGGTCCTGTCGCCTTCATGGCACCTCCTGAGAAGATCTTTTGAACCACGAAAGGGCCGATCCATGTGGGTTCCCATTTTCCTAGTGGGTTGGTTCGAATGGGAGGCTTTTCTTTGAGTACAAGGTCACCTTCCCTGATGTCTCGGAACTTGACTTTCTTGTCGAAAGCTCTAGCCATCCTGCTTTGATAGGCTCCTGACGTGTTCCATGGCCTTTAGTCGTCGCTCGTCTAGCGTGAGCCAATTCGCCATGTCGGCTTCGAGCCATTCGACTTCGTTGACGTCATTTTCCAGCAAAGACTCTGAGTGAGGGAATTTCTAATTCAATGGGAAGGACTGCTTCCATCCCGTATGTCGTGGCGTAATGGGGTTTCTCCCGTGGTCGTTCTGACCGATGTGCGGTAGCCCCAAAGTGCAAGGTGCAGCTTCTCTGCCAATCTCGTCCTCGGGTGGTCATTTTTCGGATGATCCGTTCGAGGGTTTTGTTTGTCGCTTCCACGGCGCCATTTGTTTGTGGCCGGTAGGGAGAAGATTTGTGGCGTGTGATCTTGAATTCGGCCAGCCCGTCGAATTCCCTCGAAGTGTGAGCCATTGTCTGATATGACCTCATTTGGGATGCCGTATCGACAGATGATGTTTTCCGTGAGGAAATGCGCGACCTTCTTGGAGGTAAGTACCTTGTAGGACTTGGCTTCGACCCATTTCGTGAAGTAGTCGATGGCTACTAAGATGAACTCGCGACCGTTGTCGCCCGGGCGGAGCGATTTTCCCGATGACGTCAATTCCCAAGTGGCAAATGGCCGTGGTGTAGTCATGCAAGAGAGATCGTGGGGCGGCAGATGATTGAGGTTGGAGAACCGTTGACACTTGTCGCAGCTCTTCGGACAAAGTGGATGCGCTCGCTCCATGGAGATCCAGTAGTAGCCCATCCTGAGAATGATTTGCATCAGGGCTCTGGCATTCATGTGGGGACCGCAAGCCCCATTGTGGACTTCGTTCATGAACTTGTTTGCCTCTTCCTGGTTGATGCAGCGTAGGAGTGGTCCGTGGTAGCGTTTTTTGTATAGCATGTCCCCGAGGATGACGAAGTGAGAGGCGAGGCATTTTAGGGCCATGATGCTCTTGGTTTTGACCCCTCCTGTGTGTGGGCCCTCCTTGTTCATGAAGGTAGTTTCCCCGTTCTTGAGGTATTGGAAGATCCGTCTATTGCTGAAATGGCGTCGGACTTGCGTCTCTTTGGCTCTTCAGCAATCTTGCAAATCGTTGTGATTAAAACCTCCTCGGCAGCTTGGGCCCGGTTTTTCTCTCGTTTGACAACATGCTTAAATGTTTGCTTGATGCATTTATTCAATTAATGTGTTTGCCTTTTGTAGAGATGAATTGTTATTAACTGTTTTGATTAGTTAACTCATCACTTGTTAAAGATGCAATGAAATGATTTTTTAGAAAGGTCGGACCTTTTATTGAAAGCGTGAAGACTGTACATTGTTGATCAAAGACTCACAATCGTTGGGCGAGCCGCGTCAAAAGACTCAAAAGATGTGAATTCACAGACAACAAGACTCGAAGCTAGACTATAGGCGACGAGGGATTGGACCAGGCTTCATTACTCTCGGCTGGCTGTAGCTCTAGAGGGAGTGGTGCTGGTTCAGGTGGCCAATCTTCCCTTGGCATGAGTCCCGGGAAATAGCTTGCATGCGGTTCGATTTCAAACCAGATCGCGGAGGTTTTTGGTTGCTCCCCTGATGATGTCCCTCCATTAGTGTTGCCACCAGTCCTTGGAGGTCTTTGATGATAGAAGTCGCTGAGGGCTACTTCTAAGAGGGCGAAGCATTCGCTGATTCGGAGTTGATTCTTGCTGATGTTGATCATTTTCATGTAATCCGCCTCTTTATCTCGGGATCTTTGCTTGGACGACATTTACAATGTCCGATTCGAGGGGGCATGCTATATCTCCTTCCCCGATTAGGCCTCTGGGAGGAGGTTGCGCCACTGCTCATCTAGGTCGGACACCGGAATGTTGAATTGAACTATGCCGTGATGGCCGTCCCCGTAAGATCCGAGAGTGTCGGCCGTAGGGTTGTCTTGTACCGGGGATCGGTGATGAGCCAGCTTGCAAGAGGGTTTTCGGCGAAGTAAGCGGTCTACTCCTCGATCAATCTCCATCTCGGGCGTCCATCTCTTGATCTCTCTTAAGCATTCTTCACACGCATATATCGTAGTTGTCATCTCGACCTACGAGCTCTTCGATTTCTAGCTCGTCACGCTTAGAGCGTGGATGTAGGATCCACTTCGTAGCGGACAGGATTGGAGACTCATCTCGAGAAGAGTATCTCGGTCATATCGGGACCTTCTTCTCGGGTCGTAGCTTGCCGGCCAAGCGCTTGCCATCGCATCGCTTCCGCGGATCACCTCGATCACTCCATCAAGGCGCTGATGAATTTCACGCATTGGTGAAGAGTAGATGATACCGCTTTCATCCGATGTATCCAAGGTCGTCCCAAGAAGGCAGAGAAGGTTGGTTTGATTTCCACGACTTGGAACTCTACCGACTCCGGCTTGTGCATCGAATTGGATCCTCGTATTGATGACTCCTACGATTGGTCGTGCAGGGAGTCGTAGGCTCTGATTACCCGAGGTGAAGGCCTTATCGTGAGCGGTCGATACGGAGTCATTTCAAGGTGCTCAAAGCGATGATGTCGATCATGAGCCGTTATCAATCAAGACGTTCGGGAGGAAGAACATCTCTATTTTTATGAGGATGAGGAGGGCTTCGTTGTGTCGATTCTCACATATCGGCAAGTCATCGTCTCGCGAAGACTAGACCGCTTCGTGCTACCGTTTGACTCGCCTCCTCTCGGGAGCGTCTCGATCCATCCATTTGTATGCCTCTGTCGGGCAAAGATCGTAGGGAGACAGCTTGCCCTCGGGCGTTCTTGTCTCGAATTCCCTGGCCACGAGACCTGACTCGGTTTCACGCTCCTGGGCCATAGCGAGACAAAGATGCCGACGGCTTCGAAATTGCAGTGGGTCCGCTTCTCGCTTGGAGTTTCGTCAAAGGCTATCGAGTTCACCCTATCATTTCGGGGAATGGATTTCCGATGGTATTGGGGCCACGGAGCGTTCCAACTTTCCTTCTTCAATTAGCCCCGGACCACCCGCTTTAGTACGAAGCAATTGTCGGTGGTGTGGCCGGGTAGTTGTGGAAGGCGCAAAGGCTTGCTCATATCCATGTTGGCCTGGGAGTCTGCTGGAAATTCTCTAGAGGTTTGAGAAGATTTCGCTTTACCAAAGCTTCAAATACTTGGCCCAGGGGCATTTCGAGATTGTCGAGATGCTAGAATTGTGGGAAGCGAGGGGGATTATTATTCCTTGGGGCTGCTTGATTGCGGTTTACTTGAGCCCGCTCGATGTAGTGTACCGCTCCTACGCTTCTTTTCCTTTGTTCTGGCAGGAGTTGAAGTTGCTGTGTTTGTCCGATAGCGGTAAGACGAGGCAGGGCCGGCGTTGTCTTCTTCAAGCACTCCTCGAGTCTTCTCAAACTTTGTTCCGGCATTGACCATGGCACGGAGATCCGGATAGAAATGGTGGCCGATCAAGGTCCTCAAAGATGGTTTGAGGCAGAATGGAAGATGTCCATCTCGCTTCTTCTTTGGAAAGTGGATCCATTATCTCACTAAGCTTCCAGCCCATCTTTTGTAGAACTCACCCACCGGTTCGTCATCCTTTTGCTCTGCGGGCTTGCGTGCAGACGTGGCTAGCTCTGCTTCCCACTCGAGGTTGGCGCGGTACTTCTCTAGGAAGATCTCGCCGATTTGATCCCACGTGGAGCGGTTTTCCGCTTTACATCGAGGAACCACCTTAGCGCCGTGGATTTGAGAGAATGCCGAAAGTGATCCGCCATCTCGCTGAGGGGTTGCCCCTTTGGCTCTCATACCCGTGGACATAGGTGTCGATGTGGGTTTTTGGGCATTCCCGTCCCGTCAAACTTTTCCATTTCCGCATCCCGAATTTTGGAGGGAGCGGGACTACTTTGCTTGGACTGCAAGTGGAGGGAGTCCTTCCGAGAACTCGGCTAGCTTGCCTTGCATGTCCTTCATTTGCTCGACGCCCAAGCCATGGGGATCGGCAAAGTTGAGGCGGGTTACCATTTTCGGGACGGAAACCGAAGATGGAGGTGGATTGGCACGGGATCGCCATTCGGGAGTCTTGGGAGGTAGTCGAGTATATACCAACCCATACCCCGGAGTGCGTTGAAGTTGAGGGCGTGATTTCCGTGTCCTCCATAAGGGTCAGTGGCTTTTGGGAATTGGGGAAATGATTCGTTAGCCCCAAGTGGCGTACTAGCAGTGGCAAGCTTGAAATGTCTGGATATCCGTCGATGCCCGTCCCCGGTAAGCATGGGACTTCTCGATTGTGGCCGCGAGGCTCGTATAGAGGCAGAGGATTGAATCCCGGGGGATACCGAGATGCATTGGGATCTCGCTGAGCAGACACGTATGTGTGCCGTTGGTACCGAGCTTGATGTGCAGAGCCGGAAACCGACCGTGCCGAGGCGGGCATGCCTGAGCCGCTGACCGACGCCCGAGGGGAGCTTGAGCGAGAGCCGCTTGCGTTGCTGGGATCTCGTAGCTTGGCAGAGGTGGGACCTGCTGGTAGCTTTGAGAAACCGGGGGAGCCGGTATTTCTTCGTCTTCTATGAGAACGAAGGTTCCATCAGGTTGGGGAAATGCAACGGTTCCTCGAAGACGCAGGTGTCTACGATCCAGCTTGCCGCTTCTTGGCGCTTCTTGATGGTTTCGAAGGCTCGCAAAGACCTCCTCCATTGTCTCGGAGGTTCCTTAGTGGCGGGGTTCCGTTTCCCTCACCGTTATCCGTCGATCCCATCACGGGGAGTAGCGGACGGTGCGGACCGTTGAACTGGAAGGGCTGTCGGACCTTGTGACCTCAATACTGAAAAGACAGCTCCCGGGTATTCTCAACCACTCTCGGTTCGCTGGAGGGGTGACGGGCAAGGTTTAGACACAGGAAGGCCTTTTGGATAAGGGGGGAAAGCTCACGTGACATGCGGTTTCCATTTTTTTTTATTATTTGTTTTAATTTACTTAAAAGCGTGTTTTCTCAGAGTCCTAGGTAGGTTGGAAAAGATTGCTCTTCTTTTTTGCAACTATGCTAGATCCTGGGTCAATGGAGACCATCTGTGCGGCTATAAGCCCCTCGTTTTGCACCTGTATTTCGACATCCCAGGGTGGACAGCCCCGGGCGAGGGTCCTATAAGGCAAGCGGTTTCCACCGGCCTAAAAGAAAAGACCGAACCTAAGTGACCGAGCCTGGCCATGTTCATTTTAATGCGTTAGCCATGTGAATAGTGTATCGAGCCGCCACCGAGTCAAGATCGTGTCAAGAGTTTGGCATTGACCTTCTTTGCTTGCTTGGCGCAAGGGATCCGTGACGTTAGGCATCGGGCTTGGTCATATCGTCATGGCCGACGTATTAAAGGCTTGATGACTTGGTGTCATGTGGGCATGGATGTATATCCGGACTTAACATTGTCCTGGGTGTAGCTTCGAAATCAAGATCGTCAAGATTTTAGAATGACCTTTTCATCGCTTTGCGCAAGTGGATCTTGAGTTACGAGCTTCACTCGTAAAATGGCCGGCATGGTATATGTATCCAGCCGTATGACACGGACCGGGTAAAACCAACCGAGTCTCGGACAGAGTATGATTCAAGACTCAAACGCTGTGGTTGACGTCGGCTAGGATGGGATGTTTGGAATGATCCCGTGCGCGTCCGAGAGGCGTAGGAAGGCCAAACGAACCGCAACCGAGACCACTGGGTTAAGGGTTGTAAGCAGGCAGCCGTATCCGAGGCAAAGAAGGCGCGTAGCGTGCGGTGTAACCGAGGCAAGAGCATGAGAAGTGTGCGGTGTAACCGAGGCAAGAAGACAGCCAGAGGGCGGTCTCTAAAATTCTTTTTCCGAGTAAAACAGTTTTTCGAAGAATTTTAAATGTATGCACGTATGTATATTGATGCATTTTTTTTTTGTATTTTTATTTTTTGTAAAATAAAAAGTAAAGCACATGCACACACACACAACAGCTTAAAGAAAGGGTAAAATGAAAGTTTGACCTCATCATCGTTTTAAAAATCTTTTGCTTTGTTTAAAATATTTTAAAACAAAACGTCCCCAAATGAGTCGCCAACTGAAATAGCCCGGATCCGAGAGAGGCAGCGCGGTCGCGCCGGCATCTGGCATTTCGCATGGCCTTGCGGCGCTGTGTTTCGCGCGTTGGAGGTGTCTCGCCGTGTTTTTGCTTTGAAGAGTCGCCACGCCGTTTTTATTAAGCCCAAAACATTGAAAAGGGCACGCTTAAAAATAAACCGTTTTTTTTGTCAGATGATGAGATTTTTGAGTTCTGAGGTCGATGACTCCTGAAGAGAATATTAGAATCTTAGAGCTCACCCGAGCCGCCTCGTAAAATGAGTCTTTCTTGATACCCCTAACATTCTTTAACTGTTGTGTGTGTGTGTGTATTTGCTTTTAAAAATGCATGCTGTGTCGGAGGTCTACATTGTACACTGCTTTATTGAAATGTTTTGAAATAGTGTAGGAAGGAAACCTTACCAATGTTGGTTCGTGTCCGTCTTCCGCAGGGAATAGTGTTTGAGGTCGATAGTGTTTCTGCATGACCGTGATTGCTTTAAAAGGGGGCCGGTTGTCATGACGTAGTTTCGGGCGTGCGCTGGGATCGCAGGATCACTCGGCAGAAGTTTTCGGGCGTGCGTTGGAATCGTTGGTTGGATCTCGGCAGAGGTTCGGCGTGCGTTGGAATCGCTGGTTGGATTCGGCAGGTTCGGCGCGGCCTGGGGATCGCCTGGCTTTGACTCTGAAAGAGCCGGATGCCTCGAGAAAGACCTCGCAAGGCCTCTGAGTACCACGAGGGGCCTCGTAGTACCTCGAGAGTGCCTCTGGCAACAAGGAGCGCCGCGGAGCGCTCGAGGAGGCTTCGGAGCAACTCGAGGGGGCTCGAAAGGCCTCGGAAGGATCCGAAAGGGGCCGGGAGTGCCCCGAAGGGTCTTAGAGGGGAGCCTGAAGGCTGGGGGAGAGGAGAGAAGAGGAAATGGTGTGAAAATGAGGGAGGGGGAGCCCTCTATTTATAATGCCAGAAAATTGCAAAGAGGTCCGTACGGACCTCCTAGGTAATCCAATTTTTTGGTTTTCCTCGATTTGAGGGAATATGTGATGATGAAGAAGATTCACCATGATAATGTCCCCTATGCAATAAGGTCCGTACGGACCATCTCAGCATGCAAAGAGGTCCGTACGGACCAACCATGCAGGGGGGTAATGATGTTCTCCGGGCTTTGAGGGAATATTGTGGACTTTAAGGGGATTTAGTAATCATTGAAACAAAAAGGTCCGTACGGACCTTAAATGCTTTTCTGATTTCCTGAAAATTCCTAAAAGGTCATTTTGTCCCTTTTTATCCCAGAAAAGTTCCTCCCTTGGTTTGGCTGAGGGTTTTTGAGGGTTTTGAGTGCCGAGGTCTTCGAGACTCCGCTTTTGTGAGTCTATGGTGTTTCCCGTGTATTCTGGGAGAGGGTGATCCAGATTGGGGTACTTACAGAAGCCCTCGACGACGCCACTTATGAGGAAGTGGGGTCGCTCGATAAGATAAGGGTCCCGATCTCGTATCCGTGAATGTGTGCCCCAAATTTTGTGTATTGGAAATTCACGCGAGTTTGAAGACATCCAGCTTTAATTTGAAAATGGAGTCGCCACGCCATTTTGATTACCTCAAAACTTTGAAAAAGGTTTTATGGGTTCTGGAGGTTAAGTTACCCTTCTCCTTGGACCGGTTCAGCCAGGGTGTGGCCGCTCTTTTCGCCTGCTTTTGATTTTGCTTGAGGTATGAGTTCATTGCCGTTTTTGATTAGCAACCCGTCATTTTCTCCGTTTTCTCTTGCATCGAGCCTTTTCCGCTTTGTCGCAAAGTGGTTCTACGAGATCTTTCGCTTCCCGTGGGATAGAGATCCCTGGGCCATAGTGGCCTATCCCGCTATGTTAGGCCGGGCACGCTCGGCGAGGAAGAGGAGGACCAAGCAGGGGTAAGTTCACCATTTCCTACTGGGAGGCGCAGCACATTCGGGAGAGAGATAGCCCTGAGGCGTTCGTTCTGCACTCGGGCTTCGATACGAGGCCGATGTGTTCGAGGGGCTCCCTGGTGACAAATAAGCAGCAGTAAGATGTCGCGGGCCCGACCTCGCGACGTCACGTACTCGGGCGAGAGGGTCTTTGCGCACGGCCCGGCATGCTTCCCCGGGCTCCGAGGGATCCGCCTTCGGGATGTTTGGATTCCCCTGGATATGGATGTATTGGAGTTTGAGAGGTATTTCGGGCGCATGAGTTCCCATGAGTTTGTTTTGTATCGAGAGGAGTATGGGGCCTTCAAGAGGAGGAAGTTAAGGATGCCATGTGTGTCATGCGAGGGAGAGGGAGGCCGGTCCGCAGTGGTCCCTTAAAGGTTCCGGCGCTCCGGTCGATTTACATATGTCTAGCTGGGATTCCTCGAGGAGGAAGGTGTCTCAGATTACGCGCCCGAGCAGCTCCCCGCCGCCTACCGAGTGGATCCCGACATGCCGCGAGCGTGCTTACTCTTACATCCCGGCATCTTTTCTCGTATTTTTCTCTTTTGCTGAGTAATGACCGTATTGCCGAGCGCTTGGTCGCTTGCTTCAGGCAGTCCCGGGAGAGCCTATGACATGCTTCAATCCCGCCGTTATGTGGCAATGAGGTCCTTCGCAAAGAAGATGGCGTCGAGGCTGTCTTGCCGGTCTTCGCGACGTGTGTCGGCGTACGAGCCGATGCCTTCGAGGCATTCTGTAGATGTTCCAAGAAATTTGCCAAGGCTTTCGTAGGGGCGGCAAGCACTCTTCCTTGAGCGGCTGAAAATGTGGATGCGACACCGTATGAGGCATCAGAGGCGGGCTTTCGAGGTAAGGTTTCGACTTTGCTCTGGCTTGGTCTTTTAAGGAGTCGGGTTCCCGATCGGGATTGTTGCGGGTCAGCCGTGAAGTTCGGGATGTTAGGAGGCATGTGTATTGCTTTCTTCTACAACGAGGTCAGTGCCCACCTCGAGGATTTTTGGGCTTTGATTGGAGGACCTGAGGTGGAGGCCATCTTGCTTCCTTTGATTGGTGGTGCCAGCGGAGCGTGAAGCTTGCGTGCTTTCTTCGTACTTCTGGGAGAAGTGCAGTGGCATGATCCTCGATTCGGGTCATATTGATATTTCTAAGGCCGCCGAGCGGTTTATGGTTGATGACGAGAGTGATGTCTCTTGGGATGCATTTGCCTTGTGCGTGATAGCGACGCTTTTCATGGCCGCCTCCCTGAGAGGATATTGTCCCGTTGGTGCTGGGGGAGGCTCTTCACGGCATCGACCGTCTGGCGACTGGGATCGGTTCATGAGAGGGGAAAGCCCCGCTTTGCTCACCTTGTGGTCGCGAGAGAGACTTCAGCCATGCCCGAGGCTCCAATGTCGTTTAGCCCGTGGTCGTTTGCTCGGCGACCTCTTGTGTTGGATATGGATCACCCGCCCGGGAGAGATGGATGACACATGTGCCTTGGTACGCATCGATCCGCTGTGGTTTACGCACCGGGGATCGAGACTAGGAGGGCCTCGCAGAAGGGTCCTATGTTGTCGTAGTTCCCGGTTTGTCTTGGTCCTCCTTCTATATTCCGTTGCTTGTTTCCGGCAGCTTTGGGATTGAAGCAGAGCCTTTGTCATGGGCCGGGATTTACCTGCTACCGGAGATAGCTCCTCAGATGGCAGCTCCAGTGCGCTTTCTTGTATTTTCCGAGGGTATGGAAGTACTCGTTTCCCTCAGTGGTGCTCCTTAGACGTCGGGAGAGTGTCGTATTGACGACCCAAGCACTGGCTTGGTATGAGCAGCCGTGTCATAGGGCCCCTGCCGGCTTGGGAGCAGGGCGTGGAGCGATTCCTGGGGCCCGATTGCCGTAGTAGCTATTGTCTTAGGAGTGCCGAAGCCCGGTCCGACCTCGTGATGTTACGGGAGACACTTTGTTTGACTACGAGACCGCAGTTGACCGACCGACGGGGAGAGGTCCTCTTTGCACTCACAGTGGGAGGAGATCTCGAGCCGAAGCACGGCGAATGAAGCCCCGAGAGCCGCCGGATTGTTTGACTCTATGGGGAGGATCCCTAATCTCTGACCGAGAGACGCAGAGCCGGCTCACGTGAGCGAAAGAAGACTCGCCGGGGACGAGGGAAGAAAGGAAAGAATGGCAAGGACAAGCGCAGATGGCGCGGAATGACCTCCTAGGTATCCATTCATTGCATTGCAAACACATTATTTGTTAAATGTATTAAGTCAGTCTTTTAGCATGTTGTGAACTCGAGAGTAGACCGCGCTTGAACTCATCAAGAAATGTTGTAAACTGTTAGTGATTTGTGATTTACTTTTAAAGCTTTGTCGAGACGCAAGATCTCTTGTTCGCTTGTGTATTTTGTGCACCTTGACGCGCATCCATCTTTGGACTTTTCTGTTGCATTTGGCGTGACCGAAGCAACCTCGGGCCTCGACGGCAATCCCTTTGCTTGGGCTTTGTGTTTTGGCCGAGAGGTTGAACGATCCCCGACAAGTCGTTTTGACGGCCATTTCCGTAGCTTCCTTGCCTCTTGTTTGTTGGCTGGGCTCTTGACCTCAATTTCGCAGCCTTCCGTTTGAGCTTTTTTTTTTGTATTTTATTATATATATATTTTTTTCAGTGAGCCCTCTCGAGTTCTTCTTTTTTTTTTTTTTTGTGAGCCCTTGCTCGAGCTCTTTTTTTGTGAGCCCTCGCTCGAGATCTCTTTTTTTTTTTTGAAGCGCGTGGAAGGCGAAGACAAGCCCCCGACTCGAAGTAGACACGGGCCGCCGTCCCGACGCTGAAAGTGACCTTCTGATGTCCTTTGATGTTGCCACCGTTATTTGACTTGGTCAAGGTGACGTTGGGGCGTGCTCTTGAAAAGTGCGTAGCTTGATGGAGGTCTTGATTGACATTCAAACTTTGACTTTTTGTGTGTTTTTTAGACCGGACCAATTAAGGTTGCCTACGTTCCCCTGACTAGAGGGCTCAGTCTGCGTAGTTCGACACTACATGGAGTGCCACAAGATGCACGATTGTTCTTCTTTAGGCGAAGTATCCGCGAAGTTTGCTTCCGTTGACCGGATTCATGGAAGGGATTGCCGTCTAGGTCCGTCGCCTTCATGGCACCTCCTGAGAAGATCTTTTAAACCACGAAAGGGCCGATCCATGTTGGTTCCCATTTTCCCAGCTGGGTCAAGTTCGAGTGGGAGGCTTTTCTTTGAGTACAAGGTCGCCTTCCCCGATGTCTCGGGACTTGACTTTCTTGTCGAAAGCTCTTGCCATCCCGCTGTAGGCTCTGACGTGTTCCATGGCCTTTAGTCGTCGCCGTCGTCTAGCGTAGAGCCAATTCGTCATGTCGGCTTCGAGCCATTCGACTTCGTTGACGCCATTTTCCAAAGAAAGACTCTGAGTGAGGGGATTTCAATTCAACGGGAAGGACTACTTCCATCCCGTATGTTAGGGCGAATGGGGTTTCTCCCGTGGTCGTTCCGACCGATGTTCGCAGAGCCCCAAAGTGCAAGGTGCAGCTTCTGGGCCAATCTCGCCCCTCGGTGGTCATTTTTCTGATGATCCGCTCGAGAGTCTTGGCTTTGTCGCTTTCTACGGCGCCATTTGTTTCACAGGGGCCGGTGTGGAGAAGACTTGTGGGCGTGTGATCTTGAATTCGGCCACCAATTGCCGCATTCCCCTTTGAAGTGGGAGCCGTTGTCCGATATGACCTGCTCGGGATGCCGTATCGTGCATGATGTTTTCCTTGAGGAAATGCGCGACTTTCTGGAGGCGAGCACCTTCAGAAGACTCGCTTTCGACCCATTTGGGTGAAGTAGTCGATGGCTACTAAGACGAACTTCCCGCGATCAAGTGAGTCGCTCGAAGTGAAAGCGATTTTCCCGATGACGTCAATTCCCCAAGTGGCAAAAGGCCAGGTGTAGTCATGCAAGAGAGATCGTGGGGAGGTAGATGATTGAGGTTGGAGAACCGTTGACACTTGTCGCAGCCTTTCGAACAAAGTGGGATGCAGCCTCGCCTCCACGGAGATCCAAGAGGTAGCCCATCCCGAGAATGATCTCGCACGTGGCCTGCGGCGTTTTCATGTGGGACCGCAAGCCCCATTGTGGACTTCTGCTCATGAACTTGCTTGCTTCTTCCCCGGGCCGACGCAAGCCGTAGGAGCGGTCCCTCGTAGCGCTTGTACAAAGATGTCCCCAAGGATGACAAAGCTGGGAGGCTAGGCGCGTTTGTAGGGCCACGATGCTCTCGGCTTTCACCCCTTTCCCCGTGTTGGCCTCTTTTCATTCATGAAGGCGCTTTCCCCGTTCTTGAGGTATTGGAAGATCTCGGGTCTATGTCGCCGAAATGGCTTTGACCCGGCGTCTCTTTCGCTCTTCAAGAATTTCGCAAATCGTTGTGATTAAAACCTCCTCAGATTGGGCCCGCTTTTTCTTCTTCGTTTGACAACATGCTTATATGTTTGCTTGATGCATTTATTCAATTAATTTGTTTGCTTCTTTGTGTAGATGAATTGTTATTAACTCGCTTTGATTAGTTAACTCATCATTTGTTAAAGATGCAATGAAAGGGATATTCTAGAAAAAGGTCTGACCTTTATTGAAAGCGTAAAGACCGTACATTGTTGATTATGGACCTCACGATCTTCCTGGCGTGGAGCCATCGCATGACCTCGAAAGACATGAATTCACGTGACAACATGACTCGAAGCTAGACTACGGGTGACGAGGGATCGGGACCAGTGCTTCATTACTCGGGCAAAGCCGTAGCTCTGCAGGAGTGGCAACGGCCTTGCGTGACCAATTCTCAATTGGCACGATTCCAGAAAATAGCTTCGCGTGTGGTCTCGACTTCAAACCGTATCGCGGAGGTTTTTGGTTGCTCCCCCGATGACGTCCCTCCATTAGTGTTGCTACCACCCGGGGTCTTTGATGATAGAAGTTGCCGAGGGCTACTTCTAAGAGGGGGAAGCAATCGCCGATTCGGAGTTGATTCTTGCCGATGTTGATCATTTTCATAGAATCCGCCTTTATCTCGGGATCTTTGCTTGACAACATTTACAATGTCCGATTCGAGGGGGCATGCTATATCTCCTTCCCCGATTAGGCCTGAGGAGGTTGCGCCACTGCTCATCTAGGCCTGACACCGGAATGCCGAATTGAACTACGCCCGTGATGGTTGTCCCCGTAAGATCCGAGAGTGCCTCGGCCGAGGGTTGTCTTGCACCGGGGATCGGTGATGAGCCAGCTTGGTAAGAGGGTTTTCTGGCAAGTAAGGGTCTACTCCTCGGTCAATCTCCATCTCGGGCGTCCATCTCGATCCTCTCTTAAGCATCTCTTCGCAGCCGCATCCTGGGATCGGCAGTAAGAGGCGGGTTACCGTTTTCTGGGACTAAACCGAAGATGGAGGTGGATCGGCCGATGGGATCGCCATTCGGGAGTCTTGGGAGGTAGTTGAGTATATACCAACCCATACCCTGGAGTGTTGAAGTTGAGGGCGTGATTGCCAGGTTCGCTAAGGGTTGTGTTTGGGAATTGAGGAAATGATTCGTTAGCCCCAAGTGGCGTACTCAGCGTGGCAAGCTTGAAATGCCTGGATATCCGCCGATGCCCGTCCCCGGTAAGCATGGGGACTTCGATTGTGGCCGCGAGGCTCGTATAGAGGCAGAGGATTGAATCCTCGGGGATACCAAGATGCATTGGGATCTCGGCGGAGCCAGCACGTATGTGCTGCCGGGTACCCGAGCTTGATGTGCGCAGCTGGAAACCGACTGTGGCCGAGGCGGGCATGCTCGGAGCCGCTTGACCGACGCCCGAGGGGAGCTTGAGCGAGAGCCGCTTGCGTTGCCGGGATCTCGTAGCTTGGCGGAGGCGGGACCCGCCGGTAACTTTGAGAAACCGGGAGCCGGTATTTCTTCGTCTTCTATGAGAACGAAGGTTCCATCAGGTTGGGAACCGCAACGGTTCCTCGAAGACGCAGGTGTCTACGATCCAGCTTGCTCTTCTTGGCGCTTCTTGATGGTTTCAAGGCTCGCAGCACTCTCCTCCATTGTCTGAGGTTCCTTAATGGCGGGGTTCCGTTTCCTCACCGTTATCCGTTGATCCCGTCATGGGGGAGTAGCGGACGGTGCGGACCGCTGAACCGGAAGGGTCATCGACCTTGTGACCTCAATACCGAAAAGGTGGCTCCCGGTATTCTCAACCACTCTCTGTCACTGGGAGGGGTGACAGGCAAGGTTTAGACACAGGAAGGCCTTTTGGATAAGGGGGAAAAGCTCACGTGACATGCGGTTTCCGTTTTTTTTTTATTATTTGTTTTAATTTACTTAAAAGCGTGTTTTCTCAGAGTCCTAGGTAGGTTGGAAAAGATTGCTCTTCTTTTTCGCAACTATGCTAGATCCACGGGTCGCTGGAGACCATCCGTGCGGCTATAAGCCCCTCATTTTGCACCCGTATTTCGACATCCCAGGTGGACAAATTTCTGGCGAGGGTCCTATAGGGCAAGCGGTTTCCACCGCCTAAAAGAAAAATCGAACCTAAGGACCAAGCTCGTCATGTTCTTTTAATGCGTTAGCCATGCGAATAGTGAACCGAAGCCGCCATCGAGTCAAGATCAGGTCAAGAGTTTGGCATGACCTTCTCTTTACCTTGCTTGCGCAAGGGATCCGTGACGTTAGGCGTTGGCCGGGTCATATCGTCATGGCCGACGTATTAAAGGCTTGATGACATGGTGTCACGCGGGCATGGATGTATATCTGGACTAACATTGTCCTGGTGTAGCTTCGGAAATCAAGATCGTGTCAAGATTTTAGCATGACCTTTCATCGCTTTGCTTGGCGCAAGGGATCTTGAAGTTACGAGCTTCGACTCGTAAATGGCCGGCATGGTATATGTATCCAGCCGTATAACAAGGACTCGGGTAAAACCAACCGAGTCCGGATAGAGTGTGACTCAAGACTTAAACGTGGTGGTTGACGCTGGGCTAGGATGGGATGTTTGAATGATCCCGTGCGCATCCGAGAGGCGTAGGAAGGCCAAACGAATCGCAACCGAGACCACTCCGGTTAAGGGTTGTAGTGTGCAGCCGATATCCGAGGCAAGAAGGCGCGTAGCGTGCGGTGTAAACCGAGGCAACAATGTGAGTAGTGTGCGGTGTAACCGAGGCAAGAAAGGCCAGACAAGCGGTCTCTAAAATTCTTTTCCGAGTAAAACAAGTTTTTCAAGAATTTTAAATGTATGCACAGATGTATATTGATGCATTTTTTTTGTATTTTTATTTTTTGTAAAATAAAAAGTAAAGCACATGCACACACACACAACAGTTAAAGAAAGGGGTAAAATGAAAGTTTGACCCTCATCATCGTTTTAAAAATCTTTTGCTTTGTTTAAAAAAGATTTTAAAACAAAACGTCCCCAGCGGAGTCGCCAACTGAAATAGCCCGGATCCGAGAGGCAGCGCGGTCGCGCCTGCAAGATCCGGCATTTCGCAGGGCCTTGCGGCGCTGTGTTTTGCATGTTGGAGGTGTCTCGCCGTGTTTTTGCTTTGTAGAGTCGCCACGCCGTTTTTATTAAGCCCAAAATATTGAAAAAGGGCATCAGTTTAAAAATAAACTGTTTTTTTGTTGTGTGATGAGATTTTTGAGTTCGGAGGTCAGATGACTCCTCGGGAAGAGAATATTAGAATCTTCGAGCTCACTCGAGTCGCCTCGTAAAACGAGTCTTTCGGATACCCATAACATTCTTTAACTATTGTGTGTGTGTATGTGCTTTTAAAAATGCATGCTGTGTCGAATGTCTACATTGTACACTGCTTTATTGAAATGTATTGAAATAGTGTAGGAAGGAAGCCTTACCAATGTTGGTTCGTGTCTGTCTTCCGCAGGGGAATAGTGTTTGAGGTTGGAATAGTGTTCTGGTACCGACCGGGATTGCTTCGGAAAAGGGGGCTGGTTGTCTGCGGACAGAGTTTCGGCGTGCGTTGGGATCGCAGGGATCACTCGGGCAGTTTTGGCGTGCGCTGGAATCATTGGTTGGATTCGGCAGGTTCGCCGTGCGTTGGAATCGCTGTTGATTCGGGGAGGCTGGGAGGCTGAGCACCTCGAGGCTCGGAAGGCCTCGGAAGGATCCGAAAGGGGCCGGGAGTGCCCCGAAGGGTCTTAGAGGGGAGCCTGAAGGCTGGGGGGAGAGGAGAGAAGAGGAAATGGTGTGAAAATGAGGGAGGGGGAGCCCTCTATTTATAGTGCCAGAAAATTGCAAAGAGGTCCGTACAGACCTCCTAGGTAATCCAATTTTTTGGTTTTCCTCGATTTGAGGGAATATGTGATGATGAAGGAGATTTAGCCATGATGATGTCCCCTATGCAATAAGGTTCGTACGGACCATCTCAGCATCCAAAGAGGCTCGTACGGACCAACCATGCAGGGGGGGTAATGATGTTCTCCGAGATTTGAGGGAATATTGTGGACTTTAAGGGGATTTAGTAATCATTGAAACAAAAAGGTCCGTACGGACCTTAAATGCTTTTCTGATTTCCTGAAAATTCCCAAAAGGTCCTTTTGTCCCTTTTTATCCCAGAAAAGTTCCTCCCTTGGTTTGGCTGAGGGTTTTTTGAGGGTTTTGAGTGTCAGAGGTCTTCGAGACTGCGTTTGTGAGTCTGCGGTGTTTCCTGTGTACTCGGGAGAGGGTGATCCAGATTGGGGTACTTACAGCGACTCAGATCATTTTGGGAGAGAGGCGCCAGGCCTTATTGGGTGCTGATAGTGGCTCTAGCTGGACTTTGAGGGAGACCGAGGCAAAGGCTAGTCACCATAACCAGTCGGGCGATCTTATTAGAGACATGGAAGTCAGATATGAGAGGTTATCGGAGGTTTGTCCCCTCACCGAGGCTCAGCGGGAGGAGTTAAGAACTCATGCCAGGGTAGAGAAGGCACTTATTGGCACATGCTTGATCGAGGCTCCAGTGAGGGTACCTGAGATAGGGATGAGGGAGACCGACATCATTGAGAAGAAAAGGAAGAACACTCGACGAGGTCGAGGTCGAGGTCGAGGAAAGAAGAACATGGAAGACTGTGTTGCTGACAACTGATAGGCCTATTTCGAGCGTCTACTTATTGCCTTTTGCAAACACATTAGCCGATTAGGTCTTTTATTGTATATTTTAGTCTTTGTAGCAAAGTTAGAGAGCTCAAGAGTAGACTGTGCTTGAACTCATCAAGAAGTTTTTGATTTGTAATTTTGATTTGTAATAAACGAAAGATATTATCTTAGAAATTTTTCAAGACACATTTCATGGAAATTTTGAATGTCTTATTTATTGTTTAGACCGAACCATTTCTGGCTGCCTACGTTCCCCTTTTACAAGAAAGGCTAAGGGGCTTAGGTCTTCGTAGTTCATTCTAATGAACTTTTGGTTTTTTTTTTTTTTTTTTTTTGTGCAACCCCGTTTTCTCGCTCTAGACTGTCCCTTTTCGTGATTTTCACTTAGCCGAGCATTACTTCTTTAGCACTATTTTTATTATATATTTTTTTGTGCAACCCTCGTTTTCTCGCCTAGACCGCCCTTTTCAGGATTTTCAGTACTTAGCCGGGTATTACTCTTTTGCACTATCATTTTTCTTCTTTTTTTCTTTTTTAGACATCGTACTCGGGCGTGAGCTTGTCACCATTGACCGGTGAACAAAAGAATTGCCGTCCAAGTCTCGTAAGCTTCATTTCTCCTCCCGATAGTATTTTCTCGCACTACATACGGGCCAATCCAAACAGCTTCCCACTTTCCTAGAGGTTTGTCTCTCAGGGGGCTTCTCTTTCGCACTAAATCTCCTTCTTTTGATATTTCTCGGCCTTGACCTTTTGTCGAATGCTCCGCCATTCGCCTTTGATAGGCTCGGGTATGTTCCATGGCCTTTAGTCTCCTTTCATCAAGTAGGGCGAGCTCATCATGTCCGCTATGCAACCATTCTACTTCGTTGATGCTATTTTCCAAGAGGACTCTTAGCGACGGAATTTCCAATTCTACAGGCAGTACCGCTTCCATTCCGTAGGTCAAGGCGAAAGGGGTTTCTCCCGTGGCTGTTCTGACAGAAGTTCTGTAGTCCCAGAGTGCTAGGTGGAGCTTTTCGGGCCAGTCATGACCGCGAGTGGCCATCTTTTGGATGATTCTCTCAAGTGTCTTATTTGCAGCTTCTACCGCTCCATTGGTCTAAGGCCTGTATGGGGATGATTTGTGAGCTGTTCTTGAATTCTGACAACAATCTATCTCAGTCTCCTTCAAAGTGTGTCCCATTATCCGAGATGATCTCATTTGGCACCCCATATCTGCACATGATATTTTCTTCGACAAACTAGGCCACTTTCTTGGAAGCTGAGGGACCTTATAAGACTCTTGCTTCCACCCATTTCGTGAAGTAGTCCAACCGCCACTAACACAAACTCATGCCCATTGCCTCTTGGCCAAGGGCTATCTTCCCTATAACATCAATACCCCAAGTTGCAAACGGCCAAGGCATCGTCATACAAAGATCAGATCGTGGAGGCGGAGATGATTAAGGTTGGCAAACCGCAGCATTTGTCACACTTCTGACATGCCGAACACAGCCCGTTTCCATGGAGATCCAAAGTAGCCCATTTTGAGGATCACTTGCATTAACGCCGGCATTCATGTGAGGACCGCAGGACCATTATGGACTTCGCCATTAGCTCTCTTGCCTTTTCTTTGGTGACACATGTATGAGTGGTCCTTGGTATCGCTTTTTGTACGTATCGCCCTCCTAGGATGACATAGTGAGAGGCCAGGCGCTTCAAGGCTTGCAAGCTTTTGGCTTTGATTCCTTCCTTAATCTTACCCTCTTCATCTTTGAATGCTGACTCCCCATCTTTGAGAAACTGGTAAACATGATTGTACCAAGGTTCCTCGACAAGCTCAGGTCCCAATTCTATCTCGCAACAGAAGGTTGGGGATTCTCTTCTACCCACTTTGAATGGTTTTCATCGCCTTTTCCTCGGGGATCTCTACCAATGAGGCTAGAGTAGCTATATGTATCTGCAAATCTATTCTTGACTCTTGGCAGGTAGTGGAAGATCACTTCTCTGAACTGCTCTGTCAATTCTTCCATATAGGCATGATACTTCTGTAGGTTAGGATCCACAGTCTTCCATTTGTTAGAGACCTGGTTGATGATCAGGGCTGAGTCTCTGTAGACCTCGAGTTCCTTGACATTTCTTTCTAGGGCTGCCTCCAAACCAGCTATACAGGCTTCATACTCTGTCGCATTGTTTGTGACAGAGAAGTTCAACTTGACGGCTATTGGCGTATGCTCATCTTTCGGGTCTACCAACAACATTCCTATGCCATTTCCCTTTTATTAGAAGCTCCATCAAAGAAGAGTTGCCATCGATTTCAGCTCAACAACGAAGATCCCTTCATCCGGAAACCGGGGTTCAGTGGCTCCTCGATCCTCATTGCTAGGGAAATTTGCCAGATGGTCCGATAGTGCTTTGACCCTTGATTGCCTTTTCTCTTGTTACATAAGTTGATGCTAAACACTACTAGGAAGAATGACCACTTTGCCAGCCGTGCCATCAAAGGGAAGCAATTATTGCCGAAGATATACTTACTTGGGGTCCATTTTGAGACCAAATCTCATGCATCGAGCCCTCGCATGTGAGTGTTTCGGCTTCTCGACCACCTGACTCAGTCCTTTCGCACAAGTCTTTTCACAAGCCGAGTAATTGAGCTTCACTCTCTTCTCAGGCAAATTTTTCGACTAATAACAAAGTAAATAAGCATTTTTCCACTCGAGAATCTTTCTTTTCCCGGGCCAGCAAGATTCTTAGCTCCATTGCCGCCAGCATGATAGTGACAATGTAGGATAGAGAAGAAGAGGTTCCTTGATTGGCCGGCCAAAGGCATCCCTGATTCCATTCTATATCAACGTTTTTCATAAGCTTGAAGATGGGCTCACACATGGTGGTGTCAATCGATTGACGAAACGGGTCAGACGATGTATCAGAATTTCGCTTCATGAAGCTTTTAACACTGCCTGCTGGTTCGACGCGCCTCATGTCCATTATGGCTTTGATCTTTCGGGATCGGGCTTACAACGCCTTCGGCTTCGACTATATACCCAAGCATCTTTTCCCCTTGTCACTCCAAAGGTGCATTTTGCAGTGTTCAAATTTCATAGAATGTTTTCTTAACCGCTCAAAGAACTTTCGCGTGTGTCGAGCATAGGTGTTGCCCATCTGGCCACACCTTTAGATGGATAATCATATCATACGCATATAGACTCTATTTTTCTTGTGGATCATTCCCATAAAAGTGTAGTTGTCGCCCTTTGATTACATAGCCCTCAAAGCATTTTTAACCCAAAAGGCATCACCGTATAATAGTATGTCTCCTTAACATGGTGTGGTGAAAGTCAGTTTTCCTAGTCCTCATTCTGCTATCTTCTGATCTCGATTTGTAGCCAGAGAAAACCTACATCAACGAAAGACTTGACTTCGTAGTTAGTCGTGGGCGTCTACCAAAATGTCTATGTTTGGCAACGGTGTATTCGTCCTCTGGGACTGGCTTTGTTTGTAGATCTCGAAATCACACAACAAGAACAGCACCTTCCCTATTGCTTTGTCAAGGCCACGATATTCGACAACTGTGCTCGCAGATTCAATAACCCCGGGCGTGAATCCTACCAAGCAGCAACATCTTTTCACTTTCCTCCTTGGACCCTTAGTGGACCACTTCAAGCTTAATTTTTCCTTAGCTTCTGCTTTTATCCGGCTTGGCATTTCCATGTCAAAGCGGACTCCTGTGTTCCACAATTGAGTTGTCCAAGCCCCGCATGTCCTTTGTAAGACCAGCAGAACACATCCACATACTTCATCGGAAGCAGACAACCAGCTCTGTATCATTTTCGGTCCTTTGAAAGAGAAGTTCCTAACGTGTCTCTTTAGGCTCTTCGATAGTACCTGTGTTAACACTAGTCAAAACTCTCCTCGGTAAATTAGGGCACTGTTTTCCTCTTTATCAAGAACTTGCTTAAAGATTCCTTTAATGTATTGTTCATTTAGTGTGTTTCAGCATCTTGTTCAAATGAATCATTATTAACCGTTGTTAGTTATTAGTTACCTCTATCATTTTTTAAGTTGGCAACAAGTGGGATACTGGAAAGATCTATCATTTCATTTAATGCAAAGGGAAAGATAACATGGCGACACACTCATAATCTTCTGTGCGTGAGGCCATCGATGACTCGGAGGACTGAAATTCAAAGACTTGACTCTAGAGGAATGAATGATTGGGGGTGTTTCGACAGGTGACTAGACTCGAGAGGGATGGGGACCAATCCAAGCTCCGTGATCATTTGTTATCGGCCGGCCGGCTATTGGCTCCCGAAAATATCTCCCAATTCTTTAAAGGCATCTCTGCCTTAGTCACTAGAGTGCGGGGATCAAAGGGTTCTTCAAGGCTGCCGTCTCCAATTATCGTGAATCGCTCTTATCATCTCGAAGCTGAAATCGATCAAGTCAGAATTTGTGCTTTTCATCAAACAGCCTTACGTAAGATCGACTTCAATACTATCTCTCACCGGCTGCAACTTCTATCTCTGGCTGATTCGAGGGTTAACTCGAAGGTGGAGAAACGGCTCCATTACCCCGATGGGAAGAGGTTGCTCTTTGAATCTCGGCTCCTGGCTTCCCTTCAAGACATACTTGAGCCTCTAAACAAGGGTGGTAGCCAAAATATCATTCTGCAAGTCAAGAAACATCTCTCCGAATGGGATTGGCTAGCTTTCTAACGAGCGCCTTTCGAGGTTTTCTAGAAGACTTTTCCTCAACTGATATTTTCAAGCTGACTATCACTCTCATCATACTCCGTTTATAGAAGTATCCGGCCAGAGACAAGTCAGAAGTGACTGAGACGGACCCCTTCATTACGCTTTTCCGGTAACTATTCCCCTAGATTTTTTGTAATCCCGAGGACATGCGGTTTGTAGCTTAGACTATGTCGTGGTGGTTTGTTCTGTTGTATCATGACAGGTGTTAAGCATAATTTGAAGCCTTTTACTCCAATCCAAGCCCCGGAAGATATAAACTCATCTTTCTCTAATTATTCGCATGGCAAGGAGGTCATTTTATCGGGAGGTAGTAGTGGAGGTCTCGCACATGAAGACACTTGCACCTTAAAGAGGCGGCCACAAAGGAAGCTTCTGCTAAGGTATGTGCCCTTCATCATCATGCTTGATTCTCGCAAGATCGGAATACCTCCGCCGTTGGTCCCTTCCCGCGGCAACAATGTCTCCATAGTGAGGTGTGATAGCCCATTCATTTGACCGGATCCTTGACACACTGCCGCAGGTGGAAAGCACCCCATTTATCCGGTTCTATGATCCAAGTGTCACGCCCTCCTAGCAAAAGGGTAATTTCAGCCTGGGGAGTGTCAATCACTTGAAAGTTTCACATCCATGACCTTCTTTCCGAAACCACAATTTGAGAGTTGCAATTCCCAAAACCGACTGAGCAATGGAATCATAGGCCTTAA